>JBAMHV010000018.1:11825085-11844709 GCA_037177535.1 Pseudomugil gertrudae
AGATAGATAGATAGATAGAATGGATGGAGATGGAAATGGATGTTGTCCTCAGTCACTGGAATGACATTTTCTGGGGTGAAAGACTGAATAGAACGACTCTTCTCTCAATCTACTTATTATTTCTACGTTTTCCATAGAAGGTTCTTTTTAAAACATCAGTCAGTTTATATGATTCTTAAATTATTTATTTTGTTCATATTTATGAGAAAATAAAAGATGGAGCTATGTAAGTTACTGTGTTTATGCTTTTAGTAATGCTTGTATTTTTCTTGATTAATCTCAGTTTCAGGGGACATGGTCAACTCAGCCGTTGTGATGGAATTAAACAGCACACCAGTCTGTCACAGCAATGGAGAGATGGGACACAATCAGAACAACTGGGAGAGCACTACCAGACTGCACTGACTAGCTTCTTTGGGCTGACTCAAAAAGAGTTATGGTCCTCACACTGTTAGACTTGCTGAAATGTTTGACTTTGCAACAAAAATAAACATCCTGCTGAACAGTTTGCTCATCATGTTTATAGACAGAAACACATTTTGATTTCACTTGATAGAAACGTGTCACTGCTGAAGTTACTGCTGGAAATAAACTGGATACAACATTCGGTTGTACTACAAATGTTTAATCAAGTTACCAGGTTCTGATTTAAAAACGGAAGTTGCCAGCCAAGGAGATTCTCGAGAGTTGTCACTATACCTGTCAATATCAAATTCTTCTAAAGTATCCACGCTGAAGCCGTGCTGCCTGTTTTAAAAGCACTGAATTCAGAGGGGGTCATTGCCTATTAACGTCACTTGTTTTTCCAGAATCCTCCTTCACAAATACTCCACCGCTAACAGTTCTTAGACAAAAACTGTTCTCAAGTAAATTTTCTCTAAATTAAATATAACTTCACAATCTTATGATGGCAGGTCAGCTCTTTATCATTCAGGATCTTTCTCCTGAATGATCAATTAGTTATATAATTAGACATCTCACCCTGTACCCAATATACTGAACCAGGAAGGGAAATGCTTCCCTGATCAAAGTGCACCCATCTCTGCCTCAATAAATGGCACCTCATGGCTTGTTACTATTTGATCTTTTTATGGACTGAAGTGAATAAAACAATTTTGACAAGCAACTTTGATTTTAGCTTGTTTTATCTTCACAGTTTGTTACATTTTGTAAGAGTTTAATTGTTTACAAATGAGATTTTTAATATAGTTTATGCCTAATCTTTGGTTTTACTTCTTTTGATGTGCTAGTTTCTTCCATTACTTCCAGGTCAAAACATATGGGTGAGAAATGCAGAGATTATAGAGCATGAGTTCAATACCTTAGCAAATGTAAGCCCCATTGAACTTATTCCAGCAGGAACAATTTCACTTTGAGGAATTGGAGTAAGAAAAAATTACATTTGGATTATGTATTTATGTAAAAGTCAGGTTTTGATCATAACAAAACAAACATACAGAGTATGTTTAAGATAATATATAAATAGGTCATTCTATTCTACTGGCACCATACTAATGGGTAGGAGGGCAACAGTATGTCCCTTCTTGCAGGCAGCAGATGTTGGATCCTGCAGCAGTTGAGCAGCAGCACCACCAGCTCAGGAGCCTCAGGACTTTCCTGTTAGTCGGTCTGGTGCCTGGTGTTGAGCCTTATGCATGCATCCACGCATGGATGCATCTCCTTAATACACTGTGAAGAAGTTAACAGTCACTATATGCAGTGTGTATTTATAGAACATATTATGCTAAATTAGTTGCACTTTTTTTGGTTTCCATTGTGTTGTTTCAATAAACACAAAGTTGCATCCTGTCATGTGGGCAGGAATACATTTTCCATATCTCTTAATACGCTCTTATGTTTCCTACAATCAGAGAGTCCTCTTTTTTGTACAAAATATTCCTTAAAACCACATACAGCATGACTGACGTCTATGGAAATGAGGAGGTTGCATCCTCAAAGGAGGCACCATACGGATGGGAGCAGCATGCTGACGAGAGGTGCTTGTAAATTCCTGACATGCCTAACATATGTTAATGAGCCATTCTCTCACTCTGATATAATTACTGTGAGGGGATATTGCCTTTGGTGAAAATATCTGTCTCGCATGGCGTAGCTACCTCATGGGGGGAAAAAAAGTAAAGAATGATAAAGTAGTGGGTACATAAATTCTCATTTACCATGCTTGGAGGTAGAGTGGCGTTGGTAAATTCACTCAGGATGATATATTGAGAAGGCACGTTGGGTTCATTACATTCTTCCTTTGTTAAAGTGCTTTTTGCAGTCTTGTATCATTTGTAAGGTGGTATTTAGTCTGTCTTGTCTGCTAGTGCATTTACTTAGGGTGTCTTCAAAGGTGCTGGTGGCTGATTGAGTTCACGCTGCATATGCTGAAAAGCTAAGTTAAGCAGATTTTGTTGCATTCTTTAGTTCTCATCTCTGATTTTTACTGTGATTTGATCTCCTTTGTGAATCTTCTTCATCAAGTCTTTGCATTTTGTGTTGTGATTTTATTACTTAGAGCCTGACGCACACAACGCACGCACGTCTTTGGGCAGGTTGTGAAAAACACTTCAGGAATAACCAAGTTTCAGTCATTTGCAGGGAAAATAACAGCAAGAAACAGAAAATACAATTTCAGAAATACACCAACAAGTCTTAAACATGACAGTAAAAAAAGGAGACATGGATTGTAGAAAAACGAGAAGCATTTTTTCTTTTATTCTCTTGCTCTGATTCTTTTTTGTGCATTTTTATTGATGTGCTTTCTGATTTGTTATTTACCTTTCAAAAAACGTAATATTTTTCAGAAAGTTATTTTCTTTGGTTTGCTTTTCAAACAGCATGGTTATTAAATATTTTTTATTTGTTTTATTTATTTATTATCCAGTGTTGTTGCACACCAGGAACCACACACTTTAAGTATGATTGAATTTTTTATGCATCACACGAAGCTACATTTTTAGCTTGATGGGATTGTGCTTAAACAAGTATTTTCCACTGATTCCAGTGTGACATTACTTTTGCAGCAGATTCAGGCATTTTCAAACATTCCTGATTGCAGTCGTCATCTTAGAGAAATGATTTGACACACGCTCACCCTGATTCCCCACTTCTCTTCTCAGGTCAACAGCAATTGTATTAAAATGAGCTGCATTGATTGCAAAAGTAAGAGCAATGTGACTAAAGAGAGAGAGAGAGAGACAGAGAAAGAGAGAGAGAGAGAAATGACCATTCAATAGTGAATAGGGGACTAGTGTCATATCCAGTGTGCACCACTCCAATCAGTGCAGTCTCTTGTAGTGCCTTGCTGCTCATGACAGATCTTGGTATCGAGCCACTGGCAAAGTACCAGGGTATTGTCTGGCTGACAGCTGCAAAATCTATTCTGTTGTGTTGTTAATGATGGGGGACAGTAGGGGGCAGTGTGATTCTCTGCTGGCTCGTGAGCAGATGGGAATAAAATGCACTGATGCACAGCACACTGTGATATGCCTGATGTATCCAAGAGATAGAGCAGTTAATAAAAGCAAGAACAATAAGCTGTTATTGGAATCAGACTTTAATTGAAATCAAAGCATCAGATCAAAGGATTCTGAGATGCATTCGGCTATTAAAACCAATAAATGCAAGCAAAAATGTATTGTTTAGGAACAAAGGGCAAAGTTTCTTTGCAATCATAGTTGCTTATCAGCAGCAAATAAGGATGCAAAGACACCAGATGTACAAGACAATAAGTGTGTCAAAACAAACACAACAAAACAAAGCGCTTCCTTCATAATGATTATAAAGAAAGAAGACATGCTTGACCAGAGGTGTGCCAGACTATGAAGAGATCCTTCAAAATAAAACCACCCAACCTTTCTTGCTGTGTTTTGAAATAACAGTTACAGATATATTACATGTAAAAAACTGAACGAGAACACACACATAAACTGCCAGTCCTTTGGGGTCCGAAGGAAATGATGCCATTACCACAACATTCCTCATTAGGGGAGTTCTGAGAAGAGAGCCAGCCAGCTCTCTCTCCATGGCAGTTCTGGGTCAGCACCAAACACACTGCAAAACACCATTACCAGACTGCATTTGTTGCAGAAATACAGTGAAAACACTGCCGCCGCTTCAAAAGAACAAATAAATCTTTAATCTTGGGTGTCTTTACATCTCTTGGAAAGTTTCCTCAGGTTTGGTAATAACAGGGAACGTGGAGAGGGACCAGAAATGTGAGTGTGTGTGAGAAAGTAGCTGTTTATTTATTTGAGGGGAAATAAAACTGGAGGGAAAACAAAGCTGAAAGAGATGTAGATGCTGCATTAAATCTTTTGATGTTACTTCAGATAGTTCACTTAGTATGGTCCTGTGAGGTATTTCACTGTTTTGATGTTATTTGATGCTTTTCTATCCATTCGCCTTGTTTGATTCATTTTTCAAAACAGTTGAATTCAGCCTGTCAGATACACCGTGACGAATGTGCTGATTTGACCGTGGGATGTCTTTCAGTTCTACTCCAATCCACTGTAACATCTGTATGACTGGCAACCCACAATAGCAAAACCTGGTTTTGAGGTCATGTGGTGGCCACTGGAGCATGCCCACTGTAGCCGAACGGCAGGCGGGTGGGACACCAGGTAGCAGCATCTGGTCGGGGTTTTCTGAGAACACACACTGCCTGTGGCGCTGCAGAACATCTGTCTGCCGTGTGCAGGCCGGCTGGATGAACAGACCCACAACCCAGCCAACCAACCGATGAACGTCCTGCGCACACGAATGTCCTTCAGGAATTTGCGCATTAGTGTCTGAGATTTTAGTTGGACACTCATTTCTCTGTGCTATAGTTGTTTCCAAAGCGCCTGTCATTTGTGTCCTGCAATAGTTGAGCGGTGCCATGTTTGCTATTGCATCTTTTCTTGTTTAGCAAAGGCTTCACAATCACAGTTTTCACAAAGTAAACATTGTTTGTGATTATTTCTTTCATATCTGAGACATTATTATTTTCAGTTAGTTGCAATGTACAGAATATATACTTTAAGAATTAAACAATTTAATGAAAATATTTCTTTTGCTGTCAAACTCTAATCAGCATATTTCTTTTAAAGAGCCCATACTATGCAAAATCAACTTTTATGAGCTTTATACTTTCTATCAGTGTTAATTGTACCTTAAAACAATCCTGGGAGTAGTTTAATTTTTCATCCATGCAATTTGTAACTTTATTCCTTTGAATAGAAGGGTTTGGCTTTGGCAAAGCAAATGTCTGACCCCACCACTCTGATGCGACACGGTGGAGACCCCACCTGCCCCTACCTGAAAACTTTAGCCTCGTAGCAAGAAATAAGTGTTTTGGCAAAACTATAGTATGGTGCATGTTGCAAAATGCATAATATTATCATAAATGTGCATAAGATACACTGTGAAATGGCAAATATAGCATAATATTGGATCTTTAGGTTGATTTATAATGGCATCTTTTAAAGCTGCATTAAACAACATTATAAAACAATGGGGTGTCCGACTCTAGTAGAAGAATCTAAGTCCAAGATGGAAATATTTCTATGGTATCCTTGTCAGTTGATGCAGTGGCTAAATGATGAGTCACTGTTGGAGAATCAATTGTGTCTGTAAGTTCTATCTTCTTATGATATTAAATAGACTTTAAACAGGTTTCTGAAACAGAATGTAAAGGCAAAGCTTTACTATGTGCCCAGAAGGACAAGGACCTGCTGTATAACAAGAGCTAGGCATCTTAACCTTGCCAGGATAACTGAAAACAAATTCTAGTCACTAACATGTCCATCAGCCATTTATGTGCAGTCGCCTTGTGAAGAAAATAAAAAAAAAAAAAAGCTTTTTGGTTTAATGTGCTTGAAACTTTTTTTCTGTATAGAGCAACATTATGGCAACGAAGTTGCAAATGATTTGCAACCCACTCAGACTGTAAGCAATGTTTTTGCTTTGCATTAGTATTTTAACATCTATAGAAGGAAAAAAGGAGAGAAAAATAACAACATTACAGCACAACTTCACATAGACGTCAGACCGACAGAAAAGAGCAGCATGATGCATCGTGCCCACTTGCCCCCTTCTAATCCAGCCTCGCCGACAACAGATGGCAGTCTCTCCCACAATGCCATGCGGTCGCAGATGTCAACAGAAGAGGTGACAAACACTCTGCAGGTGTCTGTCCCTCTGTGTCCACAGTGTGTGTGTGCAAAATTGTTTGTGTGTATATGGTAGGGGACAAAGATCATCTTTCTTGCAGAGAGAGGAAAGTGTAATTGATAGCAGAGGACAACCTGCAGGAAGGAAGTGCCATCATATGCTAAATTGATGGGTTGGCACAGTCTGGCACCGAAGGTTGGAACAGATGCAGAAAGAGTCAACTTTACTCATTATAGTGGATGTTACTGACATATTATCCTAAATTATGAATGAAGAGTGCTGGATCTCTACTTTAAAGCAGCAGAGTTGTTGTGAGATATGTACACTTTTCCAGTAAATGTCATTAATTAGGCATCTCCAAATCTATCCAACAAGCTGGAAATATCACCACATTATTTCTCACTTTGGTGCTGGACTACTTTTCACCACTCGACGCTAATGAAATCTGTTTCCTTACTGTGTGTGCTGGCCAGGGCCAGGTGTAGTAGTTGGCAGGGACTAGCAAAGCCAGGTGAGCAAGCTGCTGGCCAGGTGCCCTCTGGAGGATTGCTAGACTGACCAGATGCCAGATGGCTCTGGTGCACCAGCAGGCAACTACACTAACACACACACACAAGAAGACACAGTTTTTCATGCAACTGGACCTTCAAGCCCATACTTTATATATGCACTCTTACACAGACACTGATGTCTGTGATAAAAAAGAGAGCATTAGGAAATGTTGCAGCCCTCCAGTGAGTTTGTAAGTGGAATGCTTAATGTGTTTTTACTGTACTCCTCTCCCAGTGGCCAAGGTAGAAGTCATGTGAAACACAGCGATATACAACACTCTCCACCTCAGAGCTCACATAAATATTGCTCACCAAGTCTGGAGCTGGACTAAATCAGCATGTATTTTCAGGTTTATGGGTCTCCAGTTTAGCTGCTTAAAACATATTTGGCATGTGAGGCAAGCTGCAAATGGAAACTTTTGCAACACTGTTTGGACACAAGGAGGTTACACTTGTCTACATGTGGCTCAGTTAACATGTGCTTGAGTTTGCTGTGCTACAAGCACGACCTAACGTGAATCACAGCTATCTTGGTTGTGGATTTGATTCATATCCTACACATTTAGATGCAAAGAAACATCCCCAAGCTGCCTCGTTATTATTTTGCTGAACTTTTGAGCTTAACTTTTTCATACATTCTTTATTAAATAGAGTTTTATTATTTATTTCACATAAGGCCTTCTAAGGAGATGTAAAGTAAGACTTTTAAACACACCACTAAAAGACTGCTTTGGATAAAGTGGTTGCTAATGTGAGCCTGCATGGTGCGAGCTGGTTAGAACATCACATGACAGAAACAAGGTTCCTAGTTTGAACTTGGATGCGTTGTTTCTTTGTGGAGTTTGCATGGTCTTCCTGTGCTTGCAGTGCCCTCTTCTTTTACCTCACACAATACAAAAACATGATGTCAGGTTGAATGGTATCTTGCAGATGCAGTCCCTGTCATGGTTTGGACACTTGGACTGTGTCTCAATTCAGAGACTGCATACTTCTAAGTACGCAGACTACGTAGTCCACGAAGTGTCCTTCATAGTCTACGCGCTCCAAAGTGCACCTTCCGTTTGAAACGGTTTGAAATGATACCACCACCGACTGTACGAGAATTACACATAGTGCGCCAGTCCTCTGTTGCCTAGCAACATCATATACTATGTGTATCATCCATATAGTGATCTGATTCTTCCACAAAAAACACGATAATATCCTTTTATAGGACAGAAAATGAAGCCAGATATTTCAATGTTTTTTTTATTTACTTTGGTCTAAACTGCAAACATGTGGAGGAGGAGCTCTCCTCGTGATAAATAATCCTCGTCTGACGCATGTAATAAAATTCATTTGTGTTTATTGGACACACTGCCGTCCCCACTTGTCTGCTGGGACAAAAATGTGTTTATATATTTATTTTTAACACGTCCTCGCAGACAGTGAACTGCTGCTTATTCATTTCTATCTGACGCGCAATGAATTCTGGGTGAATGGAGACTGCGAAGGATACATAGCATGCACACTTGTTTTAAGCTAATTCAGCCCCAAACGAAGCGCACATTTGAAGTGTGGATCAGAAGCACACTTTGAATTGGGACAGCACTTGGCGGGTCAGTATGACGTATGCGGTCTACGAATCCACACTTTGAAGTGTGCAGTTTCTGAATTGAGACACAGCCTTGTTGTGGTGGTTTCATGTTCCTGTTTAGGCTTGTTTTCGGTTCATTGGTTTCGCCTATGTTTGTTTTGATTGTGTGCACCTGAGTCTTGTTCTTCAGTTAGTATTTAAGTACTTGGGTTTTCAGTCGTCGTCAGTTGTCAGACTTAGTTACAGTATTTAGTTGTCTTTATTGGTCTTTGGTCTTTGGCATAGTCCTCATGATTCGATAAATCATTTTTATCCGCATTCCTGCTGCCTCCTGCCAATTCCTGTCCTCACCCCACCTCCGAGCCTCCATCCCTGACAGTCCCAGTGAGCTTTTATGGTATAAGGTGGTATAGACACTGTTTGGATGTGTTCTTTTAAAGAAAATACAGCCCTTTTTAAGTTTTTATTTTAAAGAATGTTGCAAATAACTCGCTATGGTAAAGCTATCTAATAGCTGCAGTAAATTTACATTATAAACACTCTTTATTTGAAAATATAGTTTAAACTAATTGGGGTTAATGTGACATATAATTTAATAAATGTCAGATCATGTTTAAACTGACACCAAAAGAAGTTGATCAGACTCCAGACAACTATTAAAACCAGTAACCTGGGAATACTTTGGTAGGTCAATGCAGGATTGACACAAAAACAGCTTCCACTCAGCAGCTGGAATGTTATAAGCCCTGCATGTTGTAATACATGTAGCTTGTAATATTCAGCTTCCATACTGTAACTATGACAGCCAGTTCTTCTGCATTAACTGACTGTTCATAAATCAAACTTGTAGACTTTGCCTGAAGAAGATGGATCGGCCATCTGTAAATATTTATTCAGCATCTCTATAATTAAACAGAGCCAATGCATCATGTCAGGCATACATCTCTGTTACTCATACCAGCTCACACACAGCTCTAAATAATACAGCTGGGAACAGCTTGGTCAAACATTTGTTGTAGAGCGAAGACATGAAGGATACATAAGTCCAGTAATTTAATCCTGTGAATGCTGGATTGATAAATGCAAGATACTATTTGATCGAGTGGTAGTTGGAAAGGAATCAGCACATGAGATGATAAATACAAGATGCTACAGAGAAGAGAAGTAGAGCTGAGAAAAATGAGCGGCAAATAAAAAATGAATCCAAGATGTCAAAGCAAAAAGGAGGGAGTCAGGGGAGACTGTTGAAGGGAGTAGCTATATGATAGTTTCTCAGTAGCTGTTTGACCTAATGCAGCTTCACACTGATGGGGTTTTATCTCTATGTAACAGAGATGAAGTGGAACCAGGTTACACCAGGATCTAAATTGAACTCATTGTCCAGGTTTTACCACTTGGATGAAAGTTAAAGTGTTGCACTGATTTGATCTTAAATGATGATAAAACTACGAGAGCAATGTGCTGTGCAGCAGTGTGTGTAGGAGAGAGTAGAAGAAAAGTTGTTTGACTTGGCAGATATATTTTACACACCTGTTTCAGATGTTCTTGTCTTTAATTAATTACTACAGGAGATGTTGGACACCAACAGCACAGAGCGACTCGTTTTGGTGCGGTCTCTTTAAATGTGAATGAGGCCTGTCATGCCCCGTCCCCTCCAGGTCACAGAAGGATAAACTCTACCCTGTTTCGCCATGTTTGTAGCTTGATAGCAGCGATACACTAATCTCCTGGCAGAGAAACATTTTATTGGTAAGTTTACTATAAATGCCACGAACGAAAAACGTATCCGATTAATGTAATTGGTCACCTGGAAGTCCACAACCTTATTTGGCAGACCCACAGCAAGTACTGTGATGTAATAGATTAAAAAAATTTAATAGAGAATAGATAAAATTAAACAAACTAAAAAAAGAACAAAAATAATATAAAGAAATGTGCAGCATCAGAAGGGAATAAATTAACATTTTCTGCATTCCTAAATGCTAAATACTACTAAAGACATGCACAAAAACATTCATTTAAGGGCTAAACATGTGGATTTTGCATGATATGTCCTCTTTAATGTAAGCAAAGCTCTGATCTATGAGTACGATATGTTGTTGGACAGATGTATTGACACATATGGAGGGGGAATATGTCTCCCTCAAATGTGAATTGAGAGGCAGAAATTAACTTGCCACATTAGGCTGTTATAGGAAGAGCTGACTTTAGAGTGCATTCAGCCAAACTGACTGGAGATATTTCTGTGATACAGTGAACGGAAGTTATCAAGTCACCTGTTGCTTAACAAAATAGTGTGTTAAAGTATATAACCTTCCAGTAAATGTGAGATACTTTAGATTTAGTGGCTGTGGCGCATATAGTAGGTTATTTCCTAACCAGAAAGTTAGTCGTTCAAATCCCGGCTCTGGTGTCCACATGTCGAAGTGTCCTTGAGCAAGACATCGATTCCTCAGTTGCTCCCAATGCTGTGTCACTGGTGTGTGAATGTGTGCGTGTTTGTGTGAGTGAATGGGTGAATGTGTCTAATAGTATTAAAGTGCTTTGAGTGCACTGATGTGTAGAAAAGTGCTATACAAGTACATTACTATTTTCTACGCTTTTAGTTGCAATGAAATATTAAAGTGTTTTGATGGTTGATCTTCATATGGGCAAATATTTTGTGATTAAAAAAAGCCTTGTCATATAGTAGCATACATTCAAACCAAAGATTAAATAATCATTTGTGTCCGATGATTAATATATTTAAAGAGCTTCACTTTCAGTAAGATGAGATTTAAGTCTTCCCTATTCCTGATTCACAGCATTTACAAATTTGCAAAACAAACAATTTTAAAAAGCCTTAATAACTTATTTGAATGTTTCCTATTGTAAATAAATAGTTGTGGTTTTAAACTAAGAAACTTTATTAGCTTTATTAGCTCTATTAGCTAAAAATTATTAACTTCCATGGAGAATCCTCTACAAAGCTTTCCATTCAATACTCATATAGATATGGAAAATAAAAAATAATAACAACTCATATAAATACGGTACATCTATGTGACGGAGAACATTGCTCACTTTTACTTGATTAACAATTAAGACTAAAAAACGTGTTGTATTTTTGGCCTATTTGCAAACTTACAGATTGAGGAAGCCATCACTAGAAATACATTCAGTGTTTAGCCCAGGAACTCTATGGACATGTTGATTCAGAAAGCTCGTAAATGAATTGCTAACACATCTTCATTCTGAGCTGCCTCCAGAAACACTCTGAGAAGTAATGCATGATGTGGCTTCATGACTCCCAACAACTTTACCTTCCCTCTGCCAAACAGTTAATATGCATAACACATTTAACATGGATGTATTTTACAAAATAATAGCTCTATTATTTTCATTTCCTGTTCATCACTAAGGCAAAACTGAAGAATTACAATGTGCAATTATAATATATTTATTCATTCTGCAGTGATTGGTCGTATATTGAATGACTCACTCATGTCCACTGTAGCTGTTCATTATAAATATACCATCTTCTTTCATGAATATGCAAGAAAAAAAGCTTTAAATAGAATCCACTGTGTCCACTATGCATTAAAAGATTAGATAAACTTTTTAAATATGACTCCAACTACAAAGAAATATACACTCATTGTGAATTTGTAACCAACATGGCCAAATAGTTAACAGAAAACCAAAAAAACATTCACTTTTCAACTGATTTTGTTGTCTTCTGAGCAGGGTAATTTATCCCTACACAAAACCCGTTTTGATCAAAGCTGCATCAGATACTTAACACAGTTGCAGCAATGACACGTATATATATCACTATCACAAGTTTATACAGTTTGTTACGCCTTTACAAGTTTGGAAGTCTCTCCCTGTGCTCAGTTTGTTTATTAGTATGCTGCTTGTGTCTGGATTCCAATCCATATGGGAGCTGCCATTTCTGATCTGAGACATTTCATGCAGATGTAGAACAATGCGGAAGCCTCTCATGGTCCCATGAGAACAGAGCTACAGAAAATCTTCATCCATCTCCCTTCACTCTCAAACCAATCATGTTTATGTGCCATGGGAGGGCAGAGAAGTCCCATGTATATTTCAAAGAATGTATCTCAGCTTATCTGCATTGCAAAACTCAGAGGAATATGACATTTAGGATGAAAAATTGATCTTGCAAACAAACTGTTCATGAATAAATTGCTTTTAATTAAGACGTTGGCCTGAAGTGCCTGCAGCAGTTTTTTTTTCTTTGTATTAGTGCATATAAATAGAGTTGTATTTCATTGCCAGTTAGGACAACATGATCAAATTTTACACAGTTTATATTTTGATAACCCCTTTGTGTTTATTTTTACGTTTTTTTATGTTAAACAACACTTGAACTGAATTGTGTTTGTGATGTTAATTTCTTTTCTGGATGCTAAGAAAGCAATGCAAAGAATCAGAAATGCAAAAAATGCCTCACGATTTTCATGTGGGCTAGTACATTAAACATGCTTACTTTGCCTTTCTACATAGAAGACACTAAATATGCCAAGTCAACATGAACATTTTGGCCATAAATAACACATTCAGGTTTTACCAGCAAAGACAAAACAACAATGTATTCAGTTAAAAAGCTTCAGCAATAAGAATAATGATAAAGAGTTCATAGTTTGAAATACCTAATCAGAGTACGCTTTTGTTATATTTCAGTATTTGAATTACACAGATGGGATTTAGAGAAGAAATTAGACAATTAATTTAGATTTTAATTACAGCATCATGCTTTAGTTATTCAAAAGACAGGATGATAATAAAGTGCTGCCTATTGCTAACATATTAAAGCCAACCTGTATTCATGTTCAGACTTTCCCTCTTATTACTGAGATTTATTTTTCCATATTATAAACTGCTGCATATAATGAATATTTGTGGACTGAGTGGAAGTGGGAAATTATCTTGTGGTGTGACGAATCCAAACAGGGAATTCTTCTTTCTAAAATCATTGGCATCATCCTTCAAGTTAAAGAAGGCAGGAATCATACAGTTTATCAGCACCTATAGCTTATAAAACATCATTGATGGTCACATGGCTTACATAAGTTGCATTTCTGGGAAAGAGCAGTTATTTTAAAAGCAGTGTAAACCTTCCTCATCTCATCAGGACAATGCCAAACCAAACTGTATGTTGCAGACCAGATCATTTGTCCTATTAAAAGGAAAAGTTTGCCTGTTACATTCACACTGAGCTCTCAATGTCACATTTATTGTAGATTAAGTAGTGTGATTAAATTTAGAGATAATGCATCAACACCAAGCTAAAACCCCATCTCTCAATTTGATCTACAACCCAACTCTCGCCTTGCTTTTCCGCTTCACTGAAACTTCAGCTTCATAAATACATACCTACACACCAGACGTGCCCTTTCAGAGAGATGGCCAGTGTGTCCCCATTTTTCTCCTTGCCAGCTTCTAGGTAAATGGCTGGAGAAGCCAGTTGGAGGATGATGGGTAAGCGTGGATGTAGAGACAGAGGATCAAGGTTGGGTGGATGTTTGTGAAGTTATGATGTAACGATTTCAGGAACAAGACGTAATTTTCCTTTTGGATGCTTTTATTGGTGGTCCTGAGAAGATCTTTTATATGCAAAAGGCTAGTATTTTTATCCTCCAAAAGTAACAACACTGTTCTTTGATTTTCACTGTTCTTGTTTATGAAGATGAGCTGAAAGGACGTAGCTGGCAAGCATTTAAACAAATAACTTGCTTTGTGAAGGGGGAAGTTCTCCACAGGGATCTCAAACCTTTGTCATCAAGCGTCACGCAGCTTTTAGAAAACATGACATGATTTTTACAGATGAGAAAAATCTCCACCACTCAAATGATCCAGTAAGAGGTATTAAAAACCCTTTGAGATTCTGTACAAGACTAAGCGCTTCGTGTTTTTCTCAGGTTGGAATCTGAGTGAAACAGCAGTTTACAATTAAAAGTAAAAAGGTTAAATTTTTTCTCCATAGCTGGAGGTTCGATTTTAGTATGTAAGTAAGCAGAAGTCAGTTCACTTTTCGACTTGTTATCACTTTCTTTGCCTGTAATTTAATGATGTTACCGTTTAGAAATTTGTATTAAATGAATGTTAACAGTTTTAGACTTGATGTAAAACTACAACAGTCTGTAGGGAAATGTTACCATCTCATAATTTACAACCATGGAATGCTACACAATCAAAGTTTAAAGTTTTATTGTTTTATTTATTGTTATATGCAAAGTGATGAAACAGTTTTTCCTGCACAATGAAAATCTTCCTTTACTCGCTACAGGAATCCCAAATTACAAAGACACAATTGCACAATTAAACTAATAGAAATAGATACAAACTATTGTCAAACTAAAATATATTAATGTCTGTACTAAAAAAAAAGCATGTGCAATACAGACTATTGTAAATCTAAAATATAAATATTGTAGGACATAAAAATCTGATGAAGATATACAATAATATTTGACATTATGAGGGTGATTTTTTGAGCATGTGTTGTGTTATCTGGTGGGACTGCACTGCCAGAGTCAAATTTGCTCACCCCATTTAAGGGCCATATCAGATGGTGGGATGAGATGGCAGTGTTAGCGTCACAGCTTAATGCCTCACAGTTTATGTGCATAATTTTGCCAAAAATAATTGTGTCATTTGGAAGTTTTACTCCATTCAACATTCTACTGCAAGAATGTGCTTTTATGTTTAGACTGCATAAATTTGAGGGAACGATACTTTTTGCTGAAAAGATCAGCACATCTTACATACTGCTACATCCCATTCAGGGTCGCAGGTTTAGAGCCTTTCCCAGCAATCACTGGGCGAGACGCAGAGTACACCCAGACTGGACCAGATCACAGGGTCAACACAAAGAGACAAACAACCAGGCACACACATATTCGCTCCTGAGGACCATTTAGTCTAACATGCATGTCTTTAGATGGAGGGAGGAAGTCAGAGCAACCAGCAACCTTCTCACCGTGAAGCTGTGGCACCAACCATCACACCACTGCGCTGCCTTCAGCACCTCTTATAAAATGTAGATCTGATCTTTTTAGTTTGCTTCAATAGAACTCTGCAACAGAATCGTTTTGATGAGTCGGCATAATTATTTGCCATTTTCACTGCAGTTGGTTTTTCTCTCTTTGTGAATACATTAGAAGCATTTACTTAAGGGAGTGATGTTTATTATATGCTTTCTTGGACACCAAAAGATTCCAGTCAAGGCTTTTAGGCTGCATATAAACCATTTACTAAGTGATCAAATTGAACTGGAAATAAAAGCACAATATGCGAGGCATTCATATGTTACCGGATTTATCTGAGATTTTGTGCTGTCTATAAGGATGAGACTGTGTGATATTTGAACAGTGTCGCATGAATTCAATGAGCAAGAAGACAGTAGTGTTCAAGGTGACTGATGGACTGTGATGTCCCACTGTGTATCATAGTAAGCTGTTCACACTGGCTTAATATCAGTATGAATGACTTACAGCTACGCTTTTAGTTGGATCACACAAGCAAGGGTGTATGTGTGGGTTCTGTTTCTCAGCATACCATCCATCATGTGTTAAAGCCACAGTAGGCAATGCGCTGTGTGTTTGGCCTCGGCTCCTCATTCAGCCATCATCAGCCATCAATCACCTCCTCTTCAGTGGCTGCCTGCATGGGAAGAGACCTCCTGACTTTAGATCAAAGCAAGATGTTCACTTTGGCACCCACACACACACAAATGCATAAACGCAGATGCACAAGAGTAATAATGTGTTTTTGGTCGTACCTTGAAGTCAGCGTCAAATTTGAAGCTTTAAAACAATACAGACATTTTGAGATTAGCTGCAGTGAACTTGCAACAGTGAAAGAAGGTCTGCCAATTTGTAAAAATAGATCATTTCTTTATCTTGCACAGTTCAATGAGGAGTTTGAAATGTCAAGTCAACATAGCATTGCAGAAGAGGTACCATTCCCCATTTGAGAAGACTAATTAAGCTCCCTTTGATAAGGTGAGTAGTCTATTTTGTGCAAGAATAATGCAATATGAAATATGAACATGCATGTATGCCTACACGAAATGCTTATGTCAGTTTGTGTGAAACACTGGTTGTTATAATAACTGTACAGTGAACTATGGCTGCAGGATTAAAGAGGAAAAGGTTTGAATGTGTAAAGAAATAGAAAAGAAAACATATTTTTCTCCACTGAGCACTTTTGTTGGGTTTTTATTTCCTCCAGGCTCGAGGGGCTTTGTATATCTTTTCCTTCACATCTCCTGCCAGGCATCTGAGGCTATTGATCATATATAGCTGTGTTGTGCTTGGCATATATTAAGTCCCAGCTGAACACACTGTACTGATAACGTAAAAAAAAAAGGTGATCCCGCTCATGGTTACATAATGCAGCTCAATTATACCATATTTGTTTACAGTCTTAGTATCATGACAACATTTGACATGTTGCAGTTTTATGTGATTTAATAATTATTAGAAAAACCCAACATGGAGAAGTTTATGCACATTAAGCAGCAAAAAAGTCCACGTTTATAGATTAGAGGTGTGGTGGTTGTAGTGGTTGATAGTATTTACTCATTTCAGTCTTCTTGTTTCAAGATGTCTTTTTTACTGAAACTGACACGAGAAAGACAAAATGCTTGTTTATAACTGACTTTCTTTACCAAAGCGTATGAATTAAACACAACAATCACATATTTCTTCATGAGAGAAAATAATAGTTTGAAAATGGGTTTGTATTTATTAAGTTGAATAAACTAATTATTTATCAGAGTGCAGATGATCTAAATCAGTTATTTTAAAGAGCTAGTAATGTGCAACAGTAACGTGTTGGTTATGTAAGACAGTGCAGTGATTTGCAGTGATTTTGCAAACAAACGGGTGAAAAATATTGTTTCCTTTTGACATCTTCTCATTGTCATGTATACTATTTCAACCAACCGAATACATGAAGAAAAGGGTTGTATGGTTATACTTATGTGCGTTTTCCTAATTATATGCCAGGTTTGGATTTGAACTGAAATCTGAGGTTCAAGCTGGAAAAGTGGTCACACAAGCTAACAGGTAACAACCTGGTAAGTAGAGTGATGCAATTTCTAAAATAAAGTCCCACCAGAACTTTTTTTTGGAACTCAGCACATTTCCTGTCCTCAAGACTCCACCGAACAATAAGGTCAACCCAGCGGTGAGTCTACATGTTGAGTAAAAGACCCATTAAACCAACGAGTGGACTCGCTAAAGAGTATCTGTGCTGTCCCTGAGTAGCTTTCTCTTTGTAACGGCGAGGACTCTGTCCACTGCTCGCTGTTGGAATGACTCTGATGCAGTTTTTTTTTCTTTTTTACACAAAAATGAAACCAAAAAAGGTTTGTGAGTCACAATTCACAGTGCAAAGGCGTTCAGTCATTTGCTCTCAGTGAATCATAAATCATTTCGAACTTTGATATTTGCGGAGCTTCTTTTTAAAATAAATGCCACTGATGGAAAAAGGGCATTTTGGCCTTGTGTCCTTCACTTCCATGCTCACACTTGTTCAATGGTGCCTCAATCTTATCTTCCCCGCCAGTTCTGTTCATTCATCTCTTCCTCTTTTCCCATCTGCAATTTTTTCCTTCTGTTTTGCTGTGTGCCTCAGAAAGCGGCAGACAGAGATGTGCCTGACACATGGACCCAGTTCCTTAATAATGTCATTCGTTGTGAACACTATTAGCAGATTACCCTTAGCCCAGGGCAGCCTAACCATGTGCAAGAACTAGATAACCTTGTGTTCCATAATTTAATATCAACACTTGCCCTATTTTCTCACGATGCTTTACAGCACACAAACACCCAGCTTGTCCCCTTCGGCCTTATTCTTTAAAAATGAGGGAGGGGAAAGAATATAAGCTATAAGAGTGTGCAGGATTACAAGATAGTGACTTCTTGAAGATTCTTTCCTCTGCAGAGAAGTGTGCCAAATTGTTCCTTGTACGTGAATGTGAGAAAAATACATAAATGGGCTTATAGTGAAAATTCCATCAGTGGATTTAACTCAGTGCAACATCAAAGCTGCCCATCTCGTCCTGATGGGGAATGTAATTCTCTCTGTCTGTAGTTTTACTTCTTGCAGGCAATGACTAAGACTAGATTTAACATTTACAACATATCAGGCAAATATGACAGACTCAGAAAGAATCCTCTGTCACACATTGTGTTAGAATGGAGGAGAGAGGCAGGAAAGGCAAAGAGAGGAGGGGATCTGCAACTTAGAGGAAAAGGCTGTGATTGAATGAAATTTCTGTTCTCCAAAAATTCTGCATTAGTGGTTGTATCAGCTTCTGTGCTATTGCTATCTTTTTTCCCTACTGCCCGTGAGCCAGGCAGCGGTAGCAAGAAGGCCAGACGGCACAGCCCTATCACTCACCGGCACTCAGTCACACCAGCATTACCACGCCTTTATCTCATCTCCTGCAGCCTGCCACAGACGGCTGCCTCTTGGTCCTCCAGGCTACTTTACTAATAACCTGCTCCTTATCAGTCTCTGTGCACCTCTGCCTGTGATCAAAGAACCAATTAATGAAGCGGGGAAAGGTGAAGCATTCAAATAATGGAGACAGCTGTTTTTCTCTGTTTGAGAAAATCCATATTGTATTGTTATCAGCTCTGAGCAGTACCCCCCCTTCCAACTAGCGCTTAATTCAAGTCGCCGTCTCCTTCTGCCTGACTTGATAAGAGAGTGCAAGAGCGAGTAGACAGGTGCAGACAGGAGGAAGATGTGGGGGAGAAGACGTGAAGAGCCCTGGTCACAATGAACTTTATGTAGAAGAATGTGGAGGGAATATCACAGCAGTCCAACTCATCCCTTAGCTTTATCAACTCCAAAGTGGTTTTAACACAGAGATAAGGATAGGGGATGGGGTCATAAAAAAGGCAGCCCTTCCAGAGCTGATGAGCTGCTTTGTGACTTCACTTTCATTCGTTTTGAATGGGAGCTGCTGATTCCAGCTCTTTGAGATCTAGCACAATCTTGTCAGGCGAAAAGGTTAGTTAAGGGATTAATTGTACTATTGTCAGAGTGGCTTATAACTAGTTCCCCCACAAGCTCATATCTAAACAACTCTTTTGTAATACATCACGCTTCTTAATTTTGGTTTATTTAGCTCAGTTACTCTGGAGACATTTTAATGGATATGTTAGTGCGGCAGATGTTTAGTCTCTTAAGCGTCTGAGGAAGTACTAAACTGCAAACCGTTTATGTAGGTACAAAAGTTATAGTAAGCAGAAAAGCACGGGTTATCCTACGACCAGTGACTCTCCAGTGTCTTTGTTACCAGGTGACAATATATATA
>JBAMHV010000018.1:11845180-11860175 GCA_037177535.1 Pseudomugil gertrudae
GGGAACAGCTTTGTGTTTTTAAAGCTCCTCATAATGCTTGGTTTTCTTTATTTTAATTATTGCCAAGTTACATATAATTGCTAAACCACTGTGGTCCCCAAACCCTGTTTAGGCTAAAAAAAAAACATCCACCTAGTACACCCCAAGGGATTAAACAAGACTGACAGCTTTTTGAATAATTGAAAATCATGGGCACACCCTCTAAAATGGTTTACATTGATGCGTCAAATAAAAAGGACAGATGTGATACCGATGTTATGATTGTTTATCAGCTCCAGAGACTGTTGATGGTGTATACAGACAGGCAGAAACTGTAATTGAAGAAAAGTACTTCTTAAAAAGAGCTCAGGTCTGAATATGATAACAAGAGGACTAGCCAGCAGCATCAGGCTGGAAAAATTAAAATAGGAAGCTTTTTATACACTTAGCAGTTAATGTAAGGTTTTTATTTATAAAGCTTAATTTCATCCTTAAAAACCTACATTTTAAAACATAATAATGGACATAATCAGTCTTCAAACCAATGCTGATTCTAATCATTGGTGGGGTACACCCTGGACAGGTCACCAGTCCATCACAAGGTAATTTTAATATTGTAAGATATAAACGTTTTCCCCCCAATAAAGTCCTACACAAAACTATTTAAAGATACACATTTATAATGTTAAAGGTGCAGAGGTTGCAGAATATAACTCGGAGGCATTTAAGAGTGAAATGCTTTAGTGTTATTTTAACAGTAATTTGAAGAAAAATTGTCTTTTTTCACATTTAAGTGACGACTTGCAAATTATGCATATTTTTTTATTTAACACTCAGTTATGGAAACAACATTCACTTGATTAATCTGGGATTGATCTGGGAATTACCTCTAAATAGAGCCTGTTCTTCCTCTTAAAGTTATATTAACATAAAATCTAATACATTCAGATTATTATCATAATATCATTACTTTGTGTGTTTGTGTCAAGTACAATATGAGGTCTGGGACAATGTTTAGACCTGATTCTACAGATCTGGTTATTATCTGATTTTACTTTAGGAAAATGCTTTTAATTTGTAGTGGGGAGCTATAGTAGTATTGTGTTTACTTGAACTAGTATAAAGTGTTTGTTAAATGTACTGGCCCACATGTAAAGAAAAGCTTGTATCAAACAGGATAATGGAAAGAAATCCCTCTGTTATGTACTTCAAAAACTATTTAGCACTCATTAGGTCATTAATAACACATTGCAAACTAGTTAACATGATCAATATTGCTGTTGCCCACTTATTGTTGCACCAATTGTTTGGGAAGACAATCTCACACATCTTCATTTTGCATCTGCCTTCCAACCGTTTTATACCCAACAACATGGCAGTGCTGATGCGTATCATTGCTGTTGCTGGCTTGTTGTTATGTAATCAAAGGACACAAGTCTCAAGTCTCTGGGCAAGAATTAACATATTTATTACACCATAAAGAGAACAACATTACCAGAAATATACTGCAAAGTTTCACAGACTGACAGACCATAGTTTACAGCCCCAAAAAAAGAGATAAACCAAAATGAAGAAACAAAAAAAAAGAAAAAAAGAGAAATAAGTCAACAAGAAACCACAGCTCTGACATAGTAGACTGGAAAGCTCTCTAAAAGACACTGACCCAAAGCGATGTAGAGACCACTTACTGTCAGCCTACCACTAATCCGTGGTTTTCTTGTCTCAATTAAGTATTGCACAACAACTTCAAATTATTTGAGCATTTTTTTCCACAATAAATTTTCTCAAGAGAACAGAAAACCCCGCCCACCCTGAAGTTCAACTCATTCCCCATGATTAATGCTATGCTCTTCACTGTTGGCCCCACGTTTCCTAATATGTAGGAAATTTAAATAGCATTCCCCCTATTGTCAGAAACAGGCATGCCTAAATTCACAGCCTTATTATTTTTTACAAGCTTTGCCTTTTTGTGTATTCCCCAGCTGACAGGTCAACAAGCACATCAGCGTGTCTTCACAACCGAGAAGAGGAGAAAAAAAGATCAAGAGAAATGTTTTTTATTTGTGACCTTAGCTTGTATCACTGAAATAGGAATTGAAAACACTTTTTTTTTAAATTAGCCATTTTTTAAAGGTCTGTTTAAACAATTCAGACTCTTGAAACGCCACAGGCATAAAACAACATAACAAAAGATTTTTTTTCTAATTTCTGTTTATTTATGTTTCATTATTCATGAGGTCTGCATTGTTACCAAGTAGTGATATGATTTTGCAGCTGTATGAGCTTCGACTTTGGGTTTTTATCATTTTCCTGTTCTCTTGTGCCCATTTGGTTTCGACTAGACCAGTATCAGTGCCGCGACTGATGCTCTTTTCGTGCTGTAAGAGGTAGAGTGAAACTTGTTTGCCACTGAGGAATTTGTAGCAAAACACACATAGAGGAGGGTAGAAGGGGCGAAAGGTTTCTCAAAGAACCATTGACTGATAGTGTTTGCCTCGTCTTTTTTTTTTTTAAACTCCGATTTTGCCCTGATAATCATGAACACTTATTTATCTGTTGTACACTTCAAAATACACAAGTGTTAGGACAGCTTGGCTGTCTCTTCACAGCTTCTGAGAAGTTGTTACAAGGGTGTTAGACACCGTTTTGGATTGTTTAACCCTTTAAAGTCAAGAATTCAGGTGTGTGTTTTTATTCAAATATAAGGGGAGAGATGATGAAGGCTAGAGGGAGCAAACTGCCCCAAATGTTTCCCGGCCTCCATTTGTTTCTTGAGGTCAGAAAATTTTTGTAACATGCTTTTCTGTGTAGCACCGAGGTGTTTTAAGTGAGGAGCCTCTGTGTGTGTGTGCGTTTCAGGGTAAGTGCTCTCTATCTGCAAATAAGAGGTTTGTTGGATTTACACTCAAGGTTTACATTAAAAAACAGCGACTATCCCTTTTTTAATCTCATAAATTCATTTAAATGAATTGAAAACAACTGCAGAGGATGTTACGGTTGTCTCACATTTGCCTTGTTGGGTTAAAAGTAAAAAAACAAAGCTTAAAGCTGAAATGGACTCTTTATCAGACATTTGTGTAATGAGAAAATGCTGGAATGATCAGTATTTTAAACAAATGGCTACAGAAGTTATGATGTTTAATTAGTCATTATTGCTCCAGTTTAAATGTACCACTGCTGTAAATGGCTGTAATGTTTCAGCAACGTCTTCTCATTTCATATGCAGGACGAGTGCTTCTGACTCTGAGTTCCATAAATCATAGAGATAATTTCTGTTTTGTGACTCTTAATGTTTGCCTTGACAGTGTGGATGAAAACTGGAGAAATAAATATCTAACATGAACGGACAAACCCTTTTTCAGAAATAGTTTAAGTCAGGATTTTGGTCCTTGGTGTCAGTCTTTGGCTGTTTTTTGGTGTTTTCATGTTTATCTCTTGCGTTAATATGATGTGTGTTACCTGGTGCTCTGCAGTGTTAAAGCTGTCAATCGGAGTCTACACCTTTGCATTTGGAAAATTCCTGTTTTTTCTTTTTGTGTTTTGTCCTTTTTTTTGGTTACTTTTCAGTTTTTCTAAAAAATAACAGATATTTAACAAACCTTCAGTAATGTGCATGCACTGTCTGTAACTATTCGAACAAAAACGTGACTTTATGGCTGCCTTTCATATCAATGGCGAGTAGAAAAAAAACATAAATGGATTTGGTGTGTTAAAGTTTTTCCCAATACCATCCATCCAAGAATATAAATGCAGGTAATGCTAAACCTACAGACAAAATGGTTGTTGAATTATGGCTCTATACCAACAACACAAAAATGCTGAAAAGAAGCATGCAGAAATAACCTCCGTGACAGTGCAAATACATTTATGTATGTCCCTTGTACAAAACATTTAGGTTAGCATTCCACGCAACATGCTAGTTCTCAGAAAACATCTGGGTCAGACTCAAGTAGCAGCTCTGAGATATAGCGTGTCTCTTTTTTTCAGAATTAGGGGGTGGAATAAACTTATGGAACTACGAGGAATCTACTACCTACACACAGAATAGAAAAGCAGCTTGAAAAAAGATAACACTCCTTTTTTTTCATCTCTTTTTGCACCAGCTAGAAAGACAGAGAGCTATGAAGGACTTGGAGTTGTGACTGGTTTAAGAACTATGCATTGTCACAACTGTCCAACATATATGCAATAAATAACCATTGCAGACACCACAGGACAGAAGTCTTACACACCATGACATCTACAGAAACTAATAAGAATATGGAAAAAGATGATAATGCTTTTCAATCATGAGACAGGAAGAGAGCAGCTGGGGTGAGTCTCCACATCGAAGGTTTCCAGCTCTGAGTGGCCCAGCAGCTGCTGTCCAGGTAATTTGACAGTCTTGCTGGTAAAATAACTTTCACCTCCTGTTTGTTTCCGAGCTTTTGTGACCCACTGAGCTAGCATGTGCGAACTGTGTTCAGTATATCCTCCATGTGTGCAGTTTTTGCATCTTGTCCAAGATTTCTTCCCTTTGCATCCTTCGGGTGGGTAGATTTGTATTTCCCAACCCACTGACATGGATATTATTACAAATGAGAGGGTAATAACATTGGTTGAACAGCTGGCTCTGCTTGCAATCTGCTGCACATCTGCCCATTTCATGGCAGTCTGTGGGCCAAATTTCAGTCCATCCCTTTCCTCTCTGCAGGAAGGAACTTGTTTGTGCATCGCTCTGTGTGCCTTTCAGGGTATTTAATCTAATCGGCTTCTTTACAACAAGATCCATCACTCTGATAGCTAGGAATGCTGCCTTTGAATGTTGTTTGGTAAAATATCTTAGGTTGATTAGACTTATGTCCTGTGTACAAGAAGGAAATAAGCCTAAATCTAAGGATGAAAAATAAAACAACTTACAATGATATCAGAGATTTTTGTCTTGAGTTCACGGTTATCTCTGATCAGTCTTTTTATATTTACAGAAAAAATAAGATAAGCTACAATGACAACAACTTTAACAATAACAGGTACAACGACAAACAGACAACAAGAATAGCGAAAGTGTTACCATAAAAGTATGTCAATATTTAAATTCATTCATTCAAAACAAAGAATATCTTTGTGTTTTCTTTAAAGTCATGGCAAGTCAATATGACCTGAATATAGACCTCGTCTCTCTCCTTCTTTGACTAGGCTGCAAGATGGATAGAAGCTTTGCCATCTCTTCCTGTGAGCCACAGTATTTTAGTGTCTTTGCAAGGCTATGTAAACAGTCGTGCTGTTTGTAGGTTTGAGGGCTGGCTGTTACACTGGAATTTTTTGCCTTCAAACTCTATGTGTGTTTGTCTCTTAGCGTGGTGCACTATCAAGCGCAGCGGAGGACGGTGTGCTGGGAGTGGATGAACGTGGGGTAGCAGCAGGTGGGGTTGCAGCTGGGCTCCCAGTACCGCTGCTTGGGGTGCAGGCAGAGGAGCTGATAGGAGCAGGGGTCTCTGACCCTGGGATACCTCCCTGCTGCTGGCTGGACTGCTGCTGCTGGGCCTGGAGGGTCTGACCACAGACATGGTGGTGCTTCTCCCAGTCCTTATGCTGGCAGAAGGACCCGCAGTAGCGTGCTGTGTTGCAGCCACTGCATGTCTCACTGGCCTTACGACCGCAGTTCCAGCAGCTCTGATAAGACAGAGAGACAAAGTTATCTATAGCAATAAATAAGTGACTAATGTGAAGAGGGAAAATTTTGTGACTTATTAGAAATTTGGCCTTTTATGCTTAAAACATACTACAAACAGATAAGAAACTACATCTTACTTTGGGACTCCTGCATATCTTTAAAACCACATTGAGAGTGTGCAGCTGCATATTCTCATTGAACTCTCATTCATATTTTCTCTCAGCCTAATTGCTAACACTCCGTAACATTCTGGCTGCTGTGCCAGGAATAAAAATGATAGTAGAAAAGGGAGAGTTTGACTTCTGCTTTCCCTCCCATAATCTCTTGACCAGTAAAGCAAGATGTTTTAACCTCTTCATTAACACTATGGTGACAAAGTGTACAACACCGGTGGTAATGAAGAGGTTAAGCTGTAACTAATTAGCAGGATTTTACATAAAGATGTATGCGTTTTAATCCATTCTTTGTGAGGATATACAAAAAAAGTAATTAAACATTAGGAAGCACACTGTGAGGATGTCAGTGACTGCACCATCATACAGCCAGACACCAGAATAACCACTGAAAAAAAAGGTTCTGTCATTTGGGAGAAATTGGTATTGAAAATAAGATAGATATGGCAGAAAAAACTACCAAACCAGAAGATCACACTTGAGGTTTTGATATTCTCACCTCACTGGAGTCCTCCTGTTGGTTGATTATGGAGAGTGCATCCTCAGCTGCCTGACGCTTGGCCTCAGCTACTGTGCGCTCCATCTTGGCCCGCTCGCTGCTGATCATCTCGTGAGCCTTTCGCTCTGCCTCTGACACAGCTTTCTGCAGCTCTGACATGGCCTGTCGCTTCACCTCATTCACTGCTTCTTCTAAAGAGATTGGAGACGGAGGAAGTCAGGCCTCCTGTTTCTGTTGTATATTATGCATTATGTCACCCTGTTGTTGTTATTGTTTGTTTCCTGGCTGTTTTGGACTTCATAGCTATTATATCTGCATATCAGCTTTCAGGTAGTCCAATGCTAACCAAGCAAAACATTTTGTTTAAGTTGGTTAAACATATTCTTAAAGATAATGTAGGGGGTATTTTCCATGAACATTACAATTTAAATCCACTTTACACTCTAATTGTCATCAAGTTATAAATTCTCTAAAATAAAAATAAAAAGAAATTAGTCATCAGTGAAACAGACAGATCTGAAAAGACAACATTCAATCATTTTAATCAACCCGTTCTAAATGATTGGATGGTGATATGTCTATGAAACGGTGCATGTCCATCCTCTTTTAACCCCTTATTAATTGTATATTTTAAAAATGCAACTTGCTTGAATAATTTTTTTCCAGGGTTTTCTACCCCGCCTAAGACAATTAATTACAGATAATTACTGGTAAATGATGCCTTTCAGCTTAAATAAAGTGTCATTTTATACGTCTCCCGTAGAACAAACAACCCTGTGTGTTAATGTTAAGCTGTGGAATTCTGACAAACATCTAAGCGAAAGGAGGGCTTTTTGTTTGCTCCCATCAAGCCTGTAACTTGACTAATTGTGTATGCAAATCAGTCAATTTACATTTAAATTATGCATTTCTATTGTGATCCCAGAGGTCCATGTGGTGGGAGAGGAAGTGGAAAAGCGTTACAACACCGTGCAAAGTGCTTGAATATTTATAACCAACTGTAAACATTTTGCTAATTTTAAACAGATGTATGCATGGCCGCACTCTGTTGTGTTAATAAAATTTATTTTCACACCATCTCTGGGTCACATTTAAATCTATTTCTACTGACTGAAGAGGAGGGGACAATGCTAAAAGGAATACAGAGAAAATTTAAAATACCAGAAATATTTATGGCTTTATGCGTGATGAAATGCCTGATGTTCCTTTGTTCGTACACATTCAACTTCTCTTACACATACAAAAATATTTTAAGTATTTTCTCCATTTTTATGGAGCAAAAATGTTTAAAGCAGGATGGTTTTGTCTTTTACTGTGCTGACTGAAGTCATAGAAATGATCCTGGTGCACGAGATATATGCCTTGTGCATGGAATTGTGATTACACACCAAATGCCTCAGATGGAAGATCGATCAAAGCCGGCGAAGGCAAAGAGAGTACTGGAGGACAGGCAAAGTCCTGATGGTGATACTCAATTCAATTTAAATGCATATTACTTGTTCAGAGTATCTCACACATCATGCTTGGTCAAGCAAAGGGACGATTTCTTTTTTTTCAAACGGGTTTAAAAGGCTGATATACTCTATCATTGATGGAGAACACATAAAGGATTCTTCAAGCACTGCAGCCCCCAAAGCAAAGAGAAAGTAAAGCTGTGGTTATGAGCATAAAGGATTTTGTGTGTATGTGCTAAAGCGGCGAATAAAAATGGCTCCTTGTAATGCAATGTTCAAAATATGAATTAAAATGAATTAGCTTCAATACAGGCTTTTAAGTAGGTCTTGTTAAGTAGAATACCTGCAATGTCATGCATTAAGAAGAAAACAAAAGTGCCAAAATAAAAAATCTTAGTACCGTTTAAACAGCAGAACCACGAGGCAAACTTTACAAGCTACTCAGACCTAACTGACTGGTGGAGTAAAAGCCCTGAAAAGCCAAATATCCAATTTGAAATGTGCTACATGTGGCACTGAAATTCTGTCGCTGTAACTGTATCAGTTACATGACAAGCAACCTGCTTTTTGCAAGGCTAGGTTTCAAAGAAACACCTCTCATCCCTTCAGGTGACAGAGGAGCATAAATTCTGCAAAACACAAGGTCTTTGTCAAAACTGCAGAGAGATAAACATGAGATAACCGGAGACATGAAAGTGCTGCTCACCAGCTTTCTTCCAGATCTCTTCTGGGACGTAGCCGGACATTGGCCGGTGCAGGAGCTCCCTGTGAATTTCTGTGGGACATAAGCATAAGCCAGAGGTCAACCACTGTTTTGCATGACAACATGCAAAAGACTGTTAAACCAATCAGAATGTAATAGAATCTTTTAGTTTCCATGCTTGTTTATCCAGAGGCTTGAGGCTAGCCATCCATCATTTGTTAGGGATGCATTAAATTTGTGTTTCGGAAAATGGCTCAGAATTTAAGAGGACAGAAACTCCTTACTGCCATCAGTATAATGTAATAAAATATGATATGGTTTGTGTTATTAGGGAAACTGGAATGTACGAAGTCTAGAAAATTAAGCGCGAAGAACTCAAATCTTTTTGGCACCTTTGTTTTCTGAAACATACAAGCAACACACATGGTCACCTACCTGACGTTGTGTTCTCCTGTGCAGCAGGGCTCTGCTGCCTGGACTGCCCACTAGCAGCGCCTTTCTTCAGCTCCTCGGCGTCGCTGTATCGTCTAATCCAGTAGTTGAGCTCCTCGCGATCGGCCTCCTGGCACCGCCGCAGCACCGTCAGTGAGCGCCTCGTTTTCTCCACCATGTCCATGATACAGTTCAGCAGCTGGGTGTGACAAGAGGCAGACATTGTGCTGAGTGTACACATAGAGGACGGATGGTTCCGTGTTATTGTGCTGCATGGTGGTGTAGTTATAGGCATGTATTTTTAGAGGCACATTTTTCCAGTTGTAATGTTGATAAGGTTTGTCAGATTACACCTACCCAGCTGACATCTTGCTTTATCACTTCAGTAATGTATTTGCATTCACGTTATGACACTGGTTTGATTGAATTATCACTGCATACCAACAACGTGGTGAAAGAGCATCACAAATGTGACACTGGATGATGTACTCCAAGTAGGTTGAATAAGGAGAAAGTTATGGATCACAGCTCCATAACATATCCAAGCAGAGCTACACTGAGTGTGAACATTGACAAACATTTCCATGCAGGCAT
This sequence comes from Pseudomugil gertrudae, assembly GCA_037177535.1. Classification (NCBI taxonomy): domain Eukaryota; kingdom Metazoa; phylum Chordata; class Actinopteri; order Atheriniformes; family Pseudomugilidae; genus Pseudomugil; species Pseudomugil gertrudae. Next base: position 11,854,668 of record JBAMHV010000018.1, read on the forward strand.
CCAAATATTTTATACGCCTTTAAATGATATGAATCATGCAGCGTTAGACATTTCTTAACATTAAACACATTTTTAAGAACACATGCTGACAAAAAAGGGTTTACTTATTTATTTGACATGCTTTGATATAAAAAAAGTAATTACTTTTCATACTGCACGTAGCTGTTATTAGTCAAAAATGTTGTTTTTGACTTCTATAATCTGTTGCCTACAGGGAAATAACTGTAGAGTATAGTAATAAAAATGTTATTACTTTTCTTACATGGTCAAGGTGCTTCCATTCCTCAGCCCATTCCCTGTCTGTAAGCCTGTGGTCGATCACTTCCTCCTGCCTGGTTCCTGCATGCATACCTGTAGCGAGAAATAAACAGAAAAACAGACAAACAGGAAGAAAGAGAGACATAAACAAAGAGAAAATCAGTATGAAACAGGAAAGATCATTTTGCGTTTCCATCATACTCCAGCTCTCTTTTTTTTACTCTTTCCTCTGGTCCATATTTGACACCCTCTCTCCATCTATTTCTTTTCTTCTTCATCACTCCCCGATTTTATTTCCAAGTCTTGATATTTCTCTCCCACCCTGAGGGCAAATGACTGAACTTTAAATCTAGTAAACATCCATCACAGGGTTAGACATGGTAAATGTCTCTCCTATATTTAGAACAGAGCAGTCTTCATTACAGCTTCATCACGGCTTGATCTGTGCAGAATACACTTATCTGATACGATGACACTGTGCCAAAATGCTCAACCGCGGGGGGTCGCACACAATACTGCTCAACTTCTATCTGTGAGTTTAGTTTTATTGTTTTGTTTTACAGCGAGCACCCACAGGGCTGAATCGGAAATGAAGTGATGATTATTAATCTTATCTTTACACTTTTCAGGGCTGCAAAGAGAGCCGAGGCACACGAGAAATGACAATCCCATTCTTTCAGGGTTTGCTTGCAAACATTTGGCTACAACAACAGACTTGAAAAGATTCTTGTGGTTGTGTAGAAACTTAATTTGTTTGCTGTGAGTTTCTGCCACACTTTCATTATTATTCCATCTGCATTTTTGTTCTACACAAATCCTTTTCAATGTCAGATTTGATCTCATTGTGGGTTTCATTAGGGTTTTAAATATAGTTTATCTTTTCAACCATTTTTGGGGGACAGCATGATTAAACAAAACCTCATTTGGGACTTGTATGCAAAATTGATAGACTAATTCACAAATAGTTCTATTAAGTATCCAAGAAATCATGAATAGTTTCCACATAATTACAAAATGAGTGTTTTTTCTTCCTAGAAATATAAATTCTGACACATTCACACAGCCAGAATATCCTCACCTATGGGCCTGGCTCTCTCCCGGATCTCCCTATGATTAGAGGCCGGGTGCCTGTAGGTATCACGGTAATGATGGGCAATGGCCATGTCGTCTAATCTGTAGTGCTGCGGGGGGAGAGGGCCTGGGTGAGGGAGGCCGTTGGGTTGGTAGGAAAGACCATTAGATGGGCTAAAACGCTGGGCAGGGCTCATGGTGCAAGGCCGTTTGCTGGGATGGACTTCAGGATGCAGGGAACCATCTCGCTCGAAGCCATTTTCTTTGGTTCTGATTGGAAACAAGGAAAGATGCATTTTGAATCTCTATGTCCTTCTTCACAAGATCATTAAACAAGTGTCACTGTGACACCCGTGTAGCATCTATGTGATCATTTGTAAAATGTGGCTAAATAATTAACCAGTATTCACTGTCTTCTCGCTGCCATGACAACTGTACAAATATGAAAAGGATAAGCGAGGCAGGAAATGGGAAATAAAAGACAGAAATACAAATTATGTTTATATCACACCTACTTTGTAAAAAAAGGGTAATAAGGCATTTTCTTTTTATTCTATGCAGGGCGCAACAAGTGGTACCCCACCTTGTGGTGTATACATCCAAACTCCTTCCAGATAAAATAATTGCTCTGAAAGACTTTCCTGGAATTATCGAGGATTTTTATATTGTTGAAAACAGCTCCATTTATACACACACATTGAAAGCTTGAATGTGTGTGCTCGCACAAATCAGACACACACATGCATGCGTACTCGCACAAGTAGTTTCAAGGGGATCAGGTGGATATTTGTTAGCCTGCTTCTGAAGATTAATGTGGCCAGGTGTGTTTGTGTGTGCGCATGCTTGCTTTCGTGTGTGTGAATGCCTGCAGTTTGTGTGTGTTCTCAGCTTTGTCGGTTCACAGTTACAACTTGCCAACCTCCCCCGCTATCTGCAGTCCCCCAGTTTCCTCTCTCTCCCTCTGTCTAGCTCCTCTTCTTTCCCATCTCTCTCTCCGATGAACAGATTGAACTTCTTAATGAGCTGTTTTTATGGGCTCCTAATGCTCATCCACAGCTCTCCATATGCTCTTTTCTTCCATCCGTCCATCTCTCCGTCTCCCTCGACTCATCTATCCTTCCCCTCCCACTCTCATCTCCCCTGCCTTCCTGCTACAACAATGTTTATATCTACAGGCACTGGAGGATCCACATGCACACACAGTCACAGTCACTACAGCATTGCACTGATGTGCATGAACACAGTTGACTAATACATACTGCACATGCCAGTTTGCAAACACATAATAATGCTTTAACATTTCAATACTTTGTTTTATATATAAAAAAAACAAAAAGCAGCAAACTGTGAAATGCAACCAACTTTTTGGCTCTATCAAGATATATCAAGCGTTCAGACATTTAACTTAGATATTCACTGTAAACCTGATCATATTAACATTTGGGAAAAAACTATTATCCTGCTGCCACTAACTAACAATATGAGCTGATATTTATGCTTAGAGAGTATACATTTCAGACATGGGGGTACAATAACTTTTTTTTATCCTTAAATATTGGTCTTTTGAATACTTAAACAGTAAGAAAGAAAGTAGGAATCTGAATCAAATTTGGGTCTCCCTAGCAAAGCTTGTAAACAGCTTTTAGTAGCAGCTAAGGCTCCCCCTGTTCTTCTTTTGGGATTCATCCTGCAAAAGGCAACGACTACTGTGAGGTTGTTTAACTGTCCTGCATGCACTGCTCTTTTATCGTCTGTCCCCTGATTTTTGATGATGAGTATCCCCTTAACACCTGACCTAAGAGGAACTGGGCAGAAACATCTTATTTTTAAAATCTGAAACTTTCTTTGACCCTTTAACAAAATCTGAAAGAAACAAATGTATGTTTTCCATATATTTACTATTTATTACAATGCAATAGGTCACAATTATTATAGTGTAATCTTCTGCTTTCTGATATTCACCAGGGTGCAGGAGACTAGTATTATGTGGTGAACAAAAGGGTTTTCAGTAAAGTTTCTACCGTAAAGTGATGCATAATGTCTCAGAAACTGGATGTATCAAATATGTTACGTTAGGCCTTAAGGGGTTAAGTTGTAGTTCAAAGAAGGCCATGGCAACAATCTGCAAAAGGTAAGCTTAAATAGATTTTTGTGTGTACATCATTTGTATTTTATTAAATCCATTTCTCCCACTACAACACAGTTCCAAAACAAAACTCGCATTCAGGTTTAAGAGTTTTCAAACATGACTTTCCTCAAAAAACTGAATTTAACTTGGTCAAAACTAGTTTAACTATTAATCTGACTGGTTAAACTATTCAATATGAAATCTTGACTCATTTTAGTGTGAAAATAAAGGCTTCCTGCTGGGAAAGTTGTGAAGACCTGGCTGCGTCAGCACAGCACACCACCTAAAACTGCACCTCCACCTAAAGGTGTTCAGTTCAACGTGTTCATGTGAACATGTCAGCTGGGACAGCTGTTGCCTGTTATTGGTTTTTCAAACTTCAAGGTGGTTGCTATTATTTTTATAACTGAATTACCAAATAAAGAAAAAAACACACGAAAAACATTTCTGCTTCTCGTGAGTCGCTTTTGTGGGACTCAGTCATTTTAATTTTAACAGATGCTACTGATAAAATGTTAGTTAGGAGAAAATGCTTCAAGGAATAGAAAATCCTGGCCTAATTTGCTGTTTGAGGCATAGACTGAATTTACTATGCAAGCAATTACAGTACATATTTTATTAACTCTGCAGTCTCAGCTGTTATCTAAATAATGCTTTCTACTATAACATTTGAGGCACACTAGACAAACAGTGTTGCTTCTTTTTGTCACATATGCATGCTGTGCCATGATACTACTAGCTTGGCTTGTGGAAACTGTTGAATTAATTAGGAGACACTAATAGTATATTGTTGTCTGTAATTAAGGTTCCCCATTCAAGTTCCAATATTTTGAGACAGACTGTAGAAGGTAGGAATGCAGAGCAGAGGTAAGCAGAAACAAGAGGTGCTTAGCCAGCCATATTGGTGCTAGAGCCTCATCTGTATGTGTTATCAGCACATCTCCCTGGGCACACACACACACACACATGCAGTAGACTCACACTTTCACACTGAATATGGAACTTTACACACACACACACAGAAACTGCATTTTCTTATTGAATATGGATGCATACTTTTTTTTACTCACCCCATATTTTACACCCCTTGCATTTACACACACACACCTTTTCCCCTAAGCCCACTCCCTGATGCACCAGACGGCCTGCAAATCTGCAGGTATTACAGAAAAACTCTGCCTATCTCACAGTTGGGGGGGGGAAAGAAAGGAGGGAATTATTATTAACACATTCAGCATTTTTCGTCCTCAGCAAATATAAAATGTACACTTTCCTTTTCCCTTATTAAAATTCTCTCTCATGGGATTTTAATTCAAAAGACAATGCTTTCATTGTACTTGTGGCTCTTGAAAAATAAAGTGCAACAACACAAAATCCTAAAAAAATTAAAGAACCTTTATAAGTGTCTGTTATTCTTATGAGTATGAGATTATTATGGGTAAGTTAAGCAGAAAAAACACAGATACACACACATTTTTGGTCCAGATTGAATTAGTAGCTGGTTGTTTCTCTGTGTTTTCTGCATTAGAAGGAAACTGATAGAAGGAAGAATGCAGTTTTTCCAAATGGTATTTGCTCCTCAATATAACACATCAGTGCTTATCCAAAAAGAACATTGAGTTATTATCAAAGTCTGTGAAAACAAGTGAACATAATGATTTGACTGGAATGATCAGGTTATAATGATCCAAGCAGAGGCATGTACTTTCTATTTACACACCCAAGCGTGTGTGATAGAAATAATCAAGTTTATATCAGATAAATGTAACATATATGAATGCAAATGCGTATGTTTGAGCATAGCCAGGTTTATTTTTCACATCTCTACTTTTATTAGGTTCTGGCCCAAAAGCAGCAGTGAGATGTTCAACAGAGCACATCAGAAGCACACTGACACAGTAACACACTGACAGATACTTCCCATACATGCATTTACACTTCACACTATTGCCTTGTATTGGCTCAGCACATGTCTGTATATCTAGAGAGTAATGTGGATAGCCTCAAAGGAATTTATGCATGAGCTCAAATGACAGTGCCTGCATATATAT
>JBAMHV010000018.1:11860281-11878616 GCA_037177535.1 Pseudomugil gertrudae
TATACCAAAATATTAAAGATAAAATAGTTTTCTCATTCCCTCACCTGTCTGGCGTCCTTCTCTTGCCATTTTCGTTGACATCCAGCATAAGTTCGGAAGAGTCCACTGGGGATGTGGTGCTGGTGTCCAGGAGAAGCTGCTCATGCTGGGCTAGATACTGAGCTGGATTTTGCTTGGCGAGCCTGGCACAGTGCAGCAGCTCCCTCTGAAGAAGTGGCAGGTTGGCCTACAGGAAGAAACAGGTAAAAATGTTATATTGGGTATCAGGAAGTGAAGCAAAATGCCAGTCTACCCTCCTCCCCCTCTCAACAAACTTGAGAGCCACCTATTCAATGAGTCATTCCTCTTTTGAAGAATTATTTTATAACAGTGTGGCTAATTTTGGAAACAGTGACAATAATCTATTAACTACTGAGCTTGGCTGTGTTTATAACAGTTTATATGCAGAACTGAAAAAATAATTAAACTTTAGATGTGATAGACTGCAGTTAAACAATTGAAAGTAATTCAAGGCTCTTTAAGAGGCTGACAAATGTAGCTGTGATTATGGCCTTGATTAAAGTATAATATACACCTGATTGTTCATTTTGTGTAATGCTGATTTTCAGCCCATAAACACAACGATTTGCGATCTATTTCTCTCTCCTTCATCTTCCCCCTCTTTGCTTTGCATTACAGCTGAACCACTGCTGATTCCAGTGACCCAGAGTGCATTAACTCCCGTAAAGTTTCACAAAGTCTTATGCATTTTTAAAATAGCAGCTATTTTCATTCCCTTTGACACACCTGAAACAAGGGGGTCTGCTTTCTTGTGTTGCGTTTCAGGGACATGCAGGTATGTGAGCATCCACTTCAAAAGACATCTGATGGGGTGTATTTCAGTGTAAGAAGATGAAAGTGTTGCATCAGGCAGGCTCAGACTGAGAACGGAGGCTAGTTTGACGAGGTGCATCTCCAGTGCGTTTGGAGAGAAAGTTTAAGGTCTATTAATCTTTTTTGTTAAAAAAAACATAAGTTCTCTCAAAAATTCCCATTTCCTCCTTGTATTGGAGCTTATAATCTCCAGACTGTAGACTTTGATGCATTTTTTAAGCTGATAATTTGACTCCTTTTCTTTGATGATTTAGAATAATTTTTACCAGTAAAAATGAGTGAGAAATGCAGAGCCCTGCCGTTGCTTTGTTTAGTGGTATTAATGTTATAATCATGTAAAAATCTCCCTCCAGTAATTGACGTTGGTAAAAGAAATGCCATGCTCTGGCCTTTGCTTTACCTGTCTTAGCTAATGGTTTCTTTAATAGTTTATTATCATAATTACCCTCTGTAAAAAGAGGCCTAAAATAGATTACTTTAACCCTGGTGAACTCATTTTTTTAATTAGAGGTCATCCTAATTGCCAGTGAGGTGTGAGGAGGCATTGACAAAAAGACTGAGCTGAGAAAGCCGGGCTATAGGAGCGACTAAATCATTTTTTATATGAAAAACCACAGTAATCTACCCAACATCTGCACTTGCAACCCAAAAAAGACAGGAAAAAAGGAAAGAAAGGTTTTCAAATACTGTTCAGCAGCCGCTGCAACAATCTGCTCAGGATGATGCATTGCTCATCTCTTTATTTTGTCATTTGTTTAAATGATGCCAAAACCTGTTCAGACACTGCCACGGTCAGGACGTGCTTCACTTTATCAGCAAAAATGCAAATCTTTCTTGTCTTAATTTAATTATTTGTCAATACAATTTACTGTCCCTGCCAACTGTGTTGCCTCCTCTGTTTCACCTAGCAGCATACGCTTAGCTAAACAGTCTGACAGCAAAAGGCCCAACTTTGACCTGAAAACTCAGAAACACAGTAGCAAGTCCAAAGTGGCGGGCGTCCAGCCAGCACATCTCGTCACAGGCATTGTGTGGTTTATGATCGCCTCCTTCCAGTAAAGCCTCCTAACTAATTTGTGGTTTAGCATTGAGAAAAGGGAAAAAAAAGAGTCAAGTTGGTTTGAGATGGGGTGTGGGCGTAGGTGGGGTCGGCTCAGTATAACATTAGCGTAATGAAAAACCCTGAGCCTTGACGTGCATTGTTGCTGCTGTGCTTCAATGCACCTATAAAAGCTCCTCCACATCTCCAACTGCTCTCTGCTACCATATGGTAGCTGGCATTAAAGGCCCTGCAGTGGGAAGACACTAAAATTAGACTGGGGAGAGAGAGGCAGAGTTGCATCTTTGATTCCACAGCCATCCCAGTGATACACTAACCATCTGGCGAGAGGAGGAAGAGGGAACTCTGAGGATGGATAGAAGGATGGAGAGCAAGAGAGTGAGGAGAAAAAGAAGAAAGAGAGGTATAAAGTGAGAAGTGGGAGGGACAGCGAAGAAAGATTAAGAAAATTTAAGGATAAGCTGGTAATATGGAGAGAAAGAGGGAGGATACAAAGTATTTGGGACATATTTGTGCTGGCAGGTCCTAGAGGATAATGTAGCCTTATGCATGTCAGTTTTATTCATGCACACATCTGCAAATGCATACTTGTGAGTATAAAGAGAGAAGAAAATAAAAGTAAAAAAAAATATATATTCTGCTTCCTCAGATAACACCATCCTGCCTGTCACATGGGTAGCAACACTCAAGAGGCAGTGACAGATAATAACATGAGTGAGGTAAAACAGCAAAGAGAGAGAAAATAAAATAAAAAACAAAAGAACCTTAGCAGATTTAGTAAATTTACCAAATTAGGGCCAGTGTTAAGTGTTGTGCTCGTATCTGCATTGTGACCTATACCCCATTTAGTCCCATTTGTCACCTTTGACAACCAAAACAATTCTTCTGTACCAACAGCAGTCTTGCCTTCACAACTGTAAACTGAAGACATCCAGCATATGTTGTATCTGACACAAACTACACATATGACCTCATCTCCACTTGCTGTTACACACATGTTTTTCCATCCCTCCATTTTCTTGATTAGAATAATGATGATAGGACAGAGGGACTCTGTCGCTATCAGGGCTAAAACAAGGTGACCACTACAAAAGTGGCAGAAGCAAAGGCATACCTACATGGGTAATAAAGGGAACTTCCTAAGTAACATACATATAATAATATATATAAAAATGGAATGTATTTACTGAAAATGTGACTTGGTAGAGATGAAGAATTGATGACAAAACAAGCCAAGAAGAAAAAGGAGGATGGAAAAAGCTTAAAAAGTAATCCACTGTTGTTGTGCTTAAAAACAAAACAAAAAAACTCAACCTTTAATAATTTGAAATGTTGTACAGAGGGAAAACATAAGTTGAACACAGCTGTTAGCTATTAAGAATAGTTCCAGCTTTGGTGCTGAAAAGACTTATGCACAATAGGACAAGAGAAACAGACCAATTAAATAAAAAGCAGAAACAACAGACAATTTAATTTAAGTGGTGTTTTGTTAAAAAACAACAACAAAGAAAGATAGAGGTGCAAGAGAAGATGTACAGATGCAGGATAAAGCTGCAAAAGATGAAAAACAAATGAGAAAAGAGAAAATGATGAAAACAAGTATGAACATCTGGATCTGTGTTGGCTAAATGTTTTCCAGGTTTTATTGATTGCATGTAAAGGCTGCGGATCTGTTTGTAGCAGCTGTATTTTAATATCTACCTTCAGAAAGGGGATGACGAAAGGTCGCAGGGGGAAGTTGGTGGCTTCTTGGAGTTTGGAGTGAAATTCCTCGATGGTTAGCGTGGAATTCTGGAGAAGAACAAGAGAGACATTGAAAAAAAAACACACACACACATGAATCCATGTGAAAGGCATTAAGTGATAATATTACTTATTGGAAGCTAAGCTATATCCTGGCCTGGAGTGAATGTTTAGGCTTTTGTAATCGGAAACATATGGAGCAGGACACACATCTCCTTCAATTAAAAAAACAATGTGTATGCAGGAGCCTCACCATCAAAAACATATGCAACAAATACTTCTTTTAATATGAATGTCACACTTAACAGTTAATGGCTCATAAAATCTTGTTTATAGCTTTCTTCAGGCTCCAAAGCTAAACATTTTATATTTTACACCACAAACATTACTTCATATTTACAACTAAATCATATATTCATATATATTCATTCTCTTCTACGTAGCATAAAGGGAATAAAGAGATCTGCAGTTGTTCTCACACAATCTTGGTTGCAGGATAGCAAGACTGAGTATTTAATCTCACACTTATCTCCACATTAAAGTCATGCTGTTTGGCTTTTCAGTCTCTTTTCATATTAGCACAGCTCTGCTTGAAACCGCACATGTTCTATATCTGGAGACGTCTGTGGTTAATTTGTGCAGCACATTCCCTAACGCATGTCCACTAAAACACAACATAACGTGCAGATTTGTGCAGGATTTTGTGAAATAAAGACTTGTAATGTCACAAGGGATGCAATTTATTTCAATCTTAATTGCCTTTTTTTGTTTCCTTTGCTGTTGTTTAGATACAAAATCCCCACTGTTGTATGATTACATTCTTTTTATCCTAGGATTTATCAACACAGTACACTAACATGCACAGGTTTAAACAGACAAAGCAAAAGTTTTAAGGGAAGTAAAGTGCACATGTTAGAGGAAAAGATAACAAACAAACAAATAAAAAAAGACAAAGAACATAAAAAAGCTGCACGTATGATTTTTTTCTACCCAAACTCGCAGAGTTATTTCCCAGACCTGAATTTTGTGACATTCAGTCTTACATCTGTTCGCCCAGATTGCATTGGGGCTGTTCTTGACAGCTAGTGAAATCTCCCGAGTCTCCTGCTCTTCCTCTCCCCTGCACACAACCGTCTAATTAACAGTGTCACTCTTTTCAATAAGGCAGGAGGAGGGGCAGAGAGGAGAGAGGAAGAAAGGGGGAGAAGCGGAGAGGTATGGCGGGGAGGTGTGCAAGCCAAAAGGACACAGGAGAGGCATGTGCATACGCAGACGATGAGAAAAATAAGCATCGCGATGCCAAAAGCAGGTTATGCTCTGTGTGACTAATTAAAAAAATTCTCCCTCTAACTCCTCCGCCTCCTCCTTTCTCTGCTGCATTCAGTCACTATCTCTGTATCACCCTGTTTGTTAAGCCTGCATTTCCTTTGATCACAACGATGTGCGAAATCTTCAGATTACAGACCCAAATCTTGCAGCATTATAGCCTTCGCATTAACATGTCAAGTCACAGAATCTGTTTTTTTTTTAATTGGCATGGAAGAAAAACATTTTATGTTTTTGGCTGACCAGTCTGAACGCCTTACTGAGATAATAAGGTGTAAGTTGCAACACTAAACATACTTGTTACTGTTAGTTGTGAACGAGAAACGAAAAGGTGAAAGGCCTTTGTGAAACATTGTGCAAAATGGATCCTCAAAATGCTTTTGTCTAGCATGAAGTCTGCACCTTGCACTGCTCCCTCCATCCTCCTTTTCAGTGTGATGTGGACAGTCGGATATCAAACCTGAACATCATCACATGGAAAAACACTAAACAGTGATGTGAAACATCTGTCTCTGTAGTGATTGTATTTTCCAATATTTTGGCCCTTATTTTGCACTTTCAATGCAACTTTAACACATCCTGTCCATATATTAGGTGAGAACAGAATGATAATACTATTACTATAAACTTATAACTTAAGCTCTTCAAATGATTTAATGGAGCAGAAAACATGTTTCTTCCTGAAATGCACTGGAGGGGAAGGATAAGGTACCATGAAATCGGGATATCCCAGTAAATTTCCTCAAAGTTGTTCTTAAGTGGGTTACACTTTGGTAAACACTGTAGAAGAAAGACATTTTCAGCGTCTTATAGTCTACTGTTTTCTTAAACATTAATGTATAAGTATTGATTGATATTCCTTTCTACCATCAGAACTTATTACCTCAATGCAAATCAAGCACTCTTCTCTCAAACTGACAAGTAAAAAGACAGCAATGATACTTCTTTCCTGTACTTAACTCCTTCCATCTGGTCCTTTAGGAATTCCAAACAAATCCTACAGATTGTTCTCAGATATCCTGCTAATAGAGTAAGTCAGGAAGCCATTTGACATCTTTACCCCTCACACTCACAGTAGCTACTTACCACCAGACCCAGCACTAATGTGCGGACTCGTTCACCAATTTCAGGAGAGATGTCGTTCCCAAACTGCTGAAGAGTTGTAAGGAAGCGCTTGAGCTTGCTGAGCTGCCGGGCACCACAGGCTGGCGGCAGCTGCTGGTTGGCTAGCGAGGATGAGGACGATGAGCTGGGACCATTGCTGTAGCCGTTCGGAGGAGACGGAGCACCATTGAGGGCTGTTGGGGAGTGGCTACTGCCATTGGTTACTGTGTGAGACAATGATATAAATGATTATTTTTAATCAAATTAAAATGATTATGTGTTGTTTTCTGTTGAATTTTAGCAAAAGCAGCTTATAACTTAAACTGTTGTAGAGGTTAAATCATGGAGAGCTAACGATTGATTTGAAATGAAGCACAATTCTTCACATATGTTTCCAATTGTTGCATCTCGTTTGATCCCTTATAGCATCATCTCATAATAACACACTTCTGTGTTTGGAGGCACGTTGCTTCCCTCCACCTGCATCTCCCATTCCTTTCTCCTCTGCAGTCTAAACAAGAGGGGACAGTGGGAACCCCCGTTGTGCTGGAACAGTTTTATTCTGTTTTGTGTCTATGTGTGTGTGTGCTGGGGGAAAGGGAGGGTTGGTGTACACAGAAATACAAGGCGGCATAAAGCTCTCTCTTTAATGAGATTAGGTTTTGACTAGCGATCCACTCACTCCCCCTCTGGCCGCCATCCAAAGCCGCCAGTGTAAAGAGAGGAGAGAGACGAGATACTGCATCTGGTAACAATTACGTCGGATGGAAATCAAAGCATACTGCTTTGTTAAGACCTTTGGCATGTGTAATGAGAGAGCCGGGCCTTTCCTCCCTTATTGCACGGAAGCCACGACGTTAATTGTGGAGTGTGAGCATTTTGCAGCAAAAGGAGACAGACAGATAGAAAGGGAGAAAGTAACTAAAAAAGGGAAAGTATGCAGCTGAAAAAGAACTAAATAATGCACCACTAAGACAGACTTTAGTGCTCAGAGCTTTCTGAGCCACAGGGCTCCTGATTCCTTGATTCTAGTGCTCTTCATGCAAGTGGCTAAGTATGTACTTCTGAGAGAATACTAGGGTATAATTTGCTCATCACAAGCAATGTGCACTCCATGGCACAGCTCCAACAGTTTGTAAGCAGGGGCGTTAATGAACTTGTTGGGGGAGTTGTTTGCAATTTGGAAAACTTGTTAAGAGTGTCTTGTGATGCTGATACTCCCCCTTAAGTTTTCTGCTTTATCATTAACATTTTGTGACTGTCTTCCCATGTGTGAGCTCATTTGGGTCTGTGTATCTCAGATATGACCTGCTTTGTTCTGCTTGGATTTGAAGTTACAACCTTACATTACATTAGATGTGCTGCGGTGACGCCTAAACCTCAGGGCTCATTTAAGGTTATTTTGACATGTGCAGCTCAGTACACTTATTCCCTCACTTTTGGAAGATCTATACATGAAGCCAGAGATGCTATTAAATACTCCTTTATATTAGCATTTAAATAAACATTAGTCAGTTAGTTATACGATATAACCTTTGTGTGTTGAGTGATAAAATGCTTTTTTGCTTTTTTAAAAAAATAGACGAATCCTGAAAGAGCATGTGCAACAAGGTTATATACAATCTTTTATTCACCTTCATTCACACACAGCAATTACTGCAGCAAGCTTGCATCTAAGAGGGCTTTAATTACAGACAAGGAAAATACTACTGTGCTGCTTCCACCTGTCTCCACCAGCATTGGAAACTTCATGGAGGCTAAGAGGACTGGAGACTTTTTTGATCAATAAGCAATCCCAGTAAATGCAAAGCAAAACTTGTGTGTGACTCACATGTGGTGGGAGTGTAGGAGCTGTTGCGAGGTGCTCCCTGTGTACTGGGTGGGGGTGGCATGGTAGGGGGGGTCAACCTGGACTGTGTTTTGACGTCCGCAGGTGAGTCGGGCATGGTGGAGCGCTTCCCAGTGCGATCTGTAAAAAAGATAGAAACAAAAATGGATTATGACACAATGGTTTAACAGCAGTTAAAGATGAATATGCAGGGTTGAATTCAATATGAGAGAGTGTCAGACTAAATCTGGAACTCACCAAATCATGCACACATGATGCATGTCTGTTGACCCACAGTGATATGGATGCATGTGTTTTTTATTGTGATAATTGAAAGAGAGAATTGATGGATTTACAGACACACAAATAGACACTTGAGAGAGGAGGGCAAATCCTTTGCGAGCGCGGGTTTCATTGCAACACCATCTGTGCCACCCAGAAGGGCCACACAGTCTCCCTGGTTAATGACCACAGCGCTCATTACACCTAAACTAGTAAACACAGTCCCTTTCACATAATCTCTGGATGCTATAATCAAATCTGCTCAACAGGAAGACTTTTCCAATATCATATTTTTATCTAAATATTTTCTTTGATGATATGCCTATTTTTTTTTTTACCTATTTCAGTTGCTTTGTGCTTCACAGATAACAAACCATATCAAATATATGGGAACAACCTCAAGGCATTATCAGAGTCCTGCAGTGGCACAAGGGCAGAGTCCTCACTGTGCAAGAGGAGATACACAACATCTCTTGGCAAAAGCAGAAACAAGCCTATCACTGAGTCAACAGACTGTTATCACACAATGTGGCACATTGTGAAAAGGAGATTATTAAAAAATATTGAGCACAAAGAAAGAAGGGTGGAGGGAGAAAATACAAAAGAGAGACAGGAGGGAAAGGAAGAGCTGCGAGGGAAGCAACAGTTCAGTCTGTGACAATGGGAACTTTGATGGAATCATGAAGTGGATTCATGTGCAAACATACACGGTAAAAGCATAATCACTCTGTAATCAGGGCTTTGAGGACACATGTTTCACAAATAAGATGGGCCCCTGTTGTAGAATCTTCCCAGGACCATATAGCAACGTGTTTGTGAGTCTAAAGAGTCATGCCTTTTCCAAGTTGTTTTATTTATGTTTAACATTATTACATTGCCTAATTTTAACACAGAGGAACTGTTTCTTAAAATTTGATTGTTAAGTGGCAAAGCGTTTTGGTAAAAAAAGAGAGATCGAGAGAGAGGGTAGTCTAAGCCTGTTAGCCAGGCCTTATCGCTCTGCTTTGCTGGAGCAGCATAGGTGCACCATGACTAAGATTGTTAGTGACGGTAACTTGGCTTTGGCAGGAAGGAGAGTAAATGATGGAGAAATCATTAAAATTACAAATAGTGCTCCATAACTCTGCTTTTGACTAAACATTTGCTGCAGTTTTGTTTATACTCAAGTAGATGCTGACCCTTTGAAAGGACAAATGATGTAACTCTGTGAAACAAACAAAATACTAAAACAACTTATGCAATATAAATCCTTGCCAACTCCAAAAAGTCATGACTGGTGGCAAGTGCACGACCACTAATGATTACCTTCACTGAGTTTTAAAAGTTCATTTTTGGTTACTGTAATGGAACCGAAGAGTAATCCCTTTAAATAATTTCTAAAGAAGCAGGAGTCCATAAAGACCTTTGAGCTGCTGCTGCTGGAGGACCTATATGTTGCATCACACATTAATAATGGATACAAACTGAAAAAACAAGCAAAGCCTGGAAAGCAACTTATTCTGTTGTTGGTTTTTTTCATTGCAATGAAGAATAAACATCAAATATGACTCTCCAGAGCTTCCCACCATTTCCCAAGTTTGCAATTCATACAGCAAGGATGAAGTGGACAAACTTCTGCCTTAAACCATGCAGATGTCCCTTCTTTACCGTTGCTGTTATATGGCAGACTGCACAACTGAAAACCAGAGCTTAAAGTCATCTAAGGTCACTGGTTATCCAGTTACCCAGTAAAAATATCTAATTGGTGTTAAGTGTGCTATTAACCTACACACATTTGTAAAAACAGATGAATTGCATGAAAATGAATGGTGATAGATTAGGGATAAGTGGAAGGAGTAAATCTGAGAAACGAAAACTGACGAGGTTAAAGAGGAGTCAAAATAAAAAGTCAAAGCAGCATGCAAAGAGGAAAGAGACTCTATCCAAGTCTTTTCTTTCTTTCTCTTTTCTACTCAAACACTCAACCTTTCTTCTCCCCCTGCCAACCTGCCCAGGCTGTGAAAAGTTTACAACTTTGGCTTCAGTACTGTAAAAAAAAAAGTCTGGACAATTTATTTGACAAACTTAGGACCTAGCAGAATAGCTTGTGGAAATATATAGGGTTACTTCTGGCTGCCAGCTATCATATCCTGTACGCCTGCCTACAATGTGATCTGCGAAAATACAAGGTCATTAAAAGAGATGGCCGAGTGACAGGACCCAAGGTAATTTATCATTTCCAGTCAAACATGAAGACCTTACAATGTATATACTCAACAAGCCTAAATTAAACGAAATAAAAGTCCCCATTTCACACATGGTTGTGCTTATTCTGTTTCAGTGGATTTTCCCATCACTCTTTCCATGGGCTGGTATATTGCCTCTTTGGCACAATTTGCATGATCTGTAATATAACTGTTAGATAAAAAATAAAAATAGGTTCTAAATTATAATGTAATAACTTGAATTTTATTTAGTAAATAAAAAAAGGGATAAAAAAAAAGACTGAAAGCACCACGATGCATTAGCTGCCTTTTGGAAAAACCACAGTAAGTTAGTAGCTCCCCCCTTCTGTTTTGTCCCCAATAGGTTATATAAACAGAAGTTTTGGGCATAATGGCAGAATGACCACTTTAAATCCACCTGACCTCTTGCCCTGCGGTTTGTGTGAAAAGATCTGTTTAGGTACTGTAATTGGGGAATAACACCTGGGTCAGCATTATGATTGGATGCAGGTGAAAGAAACAAACCCAGAAAGCATGTGAAACTCATCTGCAGTCCCCCAGGTGAAGGATATAGAAGATAAGGAATACATTTGTCTGAAACCCATGCAGACGTGCGTCTAAACAATAATGTGTTCCTGCACACAAACCCACATGTGTACCCTTGTGTGACTTATAAACAGCAACGTCTCTGCCTCGCATTTGATTGAGGGGGCCGTGCGGCGCATAAGTGCAATAAAATCAATGGCTTTCATAGTAACCAACATGGGCTTCATCCATCCATTTGCAACAGCTTGAATCAATGGCTCATTCTCCCTCCACAAAGCAGTCCACTTGGTTTTGGGAAAAATAAAAATACATCTTACAACTCAAGCAAGATGATTGAGAATAACTTATAGCTTGTTTGTTACGCATTTACAAGTGCAAATATGGCTTGTATTTAGGAAATGCATCTGTATAAATAAAGCTAGGCAAACAATCAGACAAGCTTTCATTTTAATACAGCAATGGAGCAGGGCTGAGAAGCATCAAGCAGTTGCTTCTTCATGCATAATTCAGGTCAAGAAGCACCCTTAAACAACCTTGAAATGTAACACATCTCCTTCAGTCTAATACATCTGTTAAAAGTTAATGACTGAATGCACATCTATTGTCGATTTATTAGCCCTGTAACCATCCTGTCTGTGTAAAATCACAAGGCAAGCAGTGGATCTGTAGCCAGCCGATGGTACTCCAGGACTAGACGTGTATGGATGAGCAGAGCCTTAATGGAAGGGGAGAGTTGAGTGCTTTGACTTTACCTAACTCGCATTACGACTTCTCAGAAGTGCTGTTGTCCAGCACTTAATAGATTGACGAGGATGAGAACAGTTGTTGAAGAGGAAGCAATTAGATATGAGGGAACAGAAGAGCCTCTTCAATGTGTGCTGATTCAATCTGTGCAGGCAGAGGTGCCAAAACTATTGATCATGCTTGTGGATGACAATGATTAATGACTCACAGCAGCAACTTCATGCATGCTTTTGTCTATAACTTCATAAAAGAGCTTTTAGTGCAAATATTTGCAGAAGAGTTGGCTTAACTAACCCACAGGAATTCCTGTGCCGCGGTGATGCCTCATTGGATTTTGTTACTTGGCCGCCATGTTGAATATGTCAGAGGTAATTACAAAGACATCAAATTGAATCTTTATCTACATGATGTCAGGAAAATTTTGCCTGTGACTCATTATGCCCAGGCAGTGTCTACTCTGTCATATTGACTGACACACAACCATAAAAATTCACATTTGACCCACTAGTGTAATTTTTATGGTTGTTTTGCTGCATTTTAGACTTTAGCAACATTTAGACTCAAAATTTCCTTCAATCTCTCCAAACACACAAACAAATGCTCTCTGTGTTAAGATAAAGCAAAAGTCGTTAGACTCTGGTTTGTAACTTCTTTAATCAATCCCACAAACGGAGCAGGACCCTGGACAACCATCTGCCACTCACAAGTATGTCTTCACGCTTACATCACCCGTTTGCATCGTCCATGATTATGTGATCCTCACTGTTTGCAAAATCTCCCCGTCTTTCTTTTTTTTCTCTTCCTTTCTTCCCTGTTCTCTCCCCGTAGCTCGTACTCTCTTTCAGCCGAGCTCAAAGAAAGGAGATTTTATCCCCCCGCTGACTTGAGATACACGCCTTTTTCTAAAGTTACATGCAAGTTACATCACTTGCCTAAAACAAGGTTGTTGCAGTGAACGATATCTAGGAGGAGCGTGGTCCCTGAGAAATGGTTCACTGTGTTACGGAGAGCACTTTTCTAACCCACTGCTCAGAGCAACAACACGATGTATCAAACCTTTATACATTTCATCATCACACACAAACCAGGAGGCCATTTTGTATTCAAATAACCATACGAAATGAAGACAACATTGTCTAACCTTGATGTTTTAGATTACTCGTCGAAGCCACAATGACTTCAAAGTCTATTATGAGGGATCGTACTGTAGGAGACCTAGAAAATTATGTGATAATGGTGGAATGTAATATGCTGCTAAAGAGTGCTTCACACAGGCAAACCCCATCCTTCAAAAAAATAACAATGGATTTCAATAACAGTAGGTGAAATTTTGAGAGCTGGTGGCTGTGGCAAACAATTTATCGTATGCTTGTGCGTAAGTTATAGTCATTTCAGAGTTGAATGGAAAAGTGCATATAGATATGCACTCCTCCTGTAAAGGCACATCCATCCATCCATTTTCTTCCGCTTGTTCCCAGAGCGGGGTCGCGGGGGGGCTGGAGCCTATCCCAGCCGTCAACGGGCGAGAGGCGGGGTACACCCTGGACAGGTCGCCAGTCCATCCAGGGCCTGTAAAGGCACAGGCACCATATAATCTAGATATGCATAATATCTTCTGTGCACACATTCATGTGTAGGTGGTGAAGTGAAAACTGCGAGGCACTGAAGCTGCAGGGAATCTGCAAATTGAGCACTAATGTCCAAAACATGCCAATGTCTGCGCAGAATGGAGCCTCTGGGTGTGCAATACCACACACACATTACATGATAATCTGTGAAGAGTCACAGCAGATAATGGGAGACAAGAAGTAATATTGAGATGGCTTGATAGTGGCTTGTGGTGGTTGCCCTGTGAGCCGCGTGCAGATGTGAAGAGGGGGACCAGGGAAAAGACACGAGAGACAGATAACAGCGACGAGAGTGAAAGGCCAGGTGTGGTAAAGAGCACCGCTGAGAGACAGGTGGGCTGTTTGAGATTCAGACCGAGTACTGAGATTGAGGAGAAATCTATCTGTATGCAAGAGTAGTAACACACACACACACACCCAACCAGATGGAGCAGTATGCAGAGCATGTCCCATCAAACTCCACCCGCTTGTCAAGAAGATGTATGGATGTAACGCCCTACCGCAAGCCCACAAAAACACAAACACGTACACGGACACACAGCTGCATTGCTCGCAAAAAGACACAACTCTCCTTCCCCGTCATACACACAAATGCGCACACACCTAATTGCCATCCTCTTATTTATTCCACTCCCCAGCAGATGATGCAGAGCGGAGAAACAAAAGCACCCGTGCATCTTTTTTCTTTTGCTTCTCCTCCATTTTTTTCCAATTTCTTTCCCTCTTTCATTCACATACTGGTTATCGAACATAGCCCAAAAATTAATGGACAGCTGCAGCAACATTGCAGTGAATGATGCAGGGATGTTGAGCACCAAGTTTTCCATTTGTGGAAGAGTGAACACACTTTCTGAGAAATCCAGAGGAAGTTTCAAACATTTTGGACACATACAAAAGCGCCTATAAAGAGACAGAAGAGGTATCTTTACACTACTATATTAAAACACTGTATTGTCCATGTGGAAAAAAGTTTAAGTCATCAGCTTGGTACTTGATGGCTTTCCTTGAGAAAAAAATACTTTATAAGAATAAAAATAGTTTTATTGATTCAAACCTCCCTGTAGATATAAGGCATAAAATACAAATGATGCTTCATGGATCATTAAAATGAGTTTTTGGTATGATAGCTCAGTTATGATACGATAGGAAAATAACATAACCATGCATCTCTTAAAAACGCACCTTTTTGCACAGGCTTTTAACACAAGCTGAGCTGGACATTTTATTGCTTATAATATTTTTATTTTTTTTACTTGTGATTGGATTTTATTGGTTTTTATCATTGTGATTTATCTAGTCTATTTATTATGTATTTTACTCCACATTGTCCTTCATCCTGTACAGCACTTTGGGGCAGTAGTGTCTGTTTTTTAAAATGTGCTATATAAATAAACTTGACCTTGACCATTGTGATTGGTGGGTTACTTTATTCAGCCTCCACTGGGGTCCTGGTGCTGATTCAATGTGATGTTGTAATATAATAAATAAATATGAATCATAACTAAAGCTGAAGTTGCTAACTGAGACCAACTATTACATCAGGATAGAAGTTTGTTTTAGCTTTCCTGGAAAGATTTTTCTATCCCGAGTACAGGAATCCTGATGTGTTGTAAGTTACACATAAAACAATGATATCATGCAAAAGGGTAAATGAGCAACTGCAGTTTGCAGAATGATTGTTTTTCAGATATGAGCAGACTAGATGTTCTTTTGTTCTGCATTAATCCTGCTTTTTGTGTCAGTAGACTGGGTGTAATGAAAGAGATGACTTCCAATGCAAATAGATCTGCTCCTGATCAATGCTGACAGTCCTTTGCATTTCACACCATATCTGCTTTTTTTTCCCTGTCAGGGTAACATAGGAGATTTCTCAGTTGCACACGAAGGTCTGAACACCATCTGTTCAGTTGCACAAGGATTAACACACATGGAACAGAAATTCACAAACTAAATATATCCTGCACAACACGGCAAACACGTTCACACATAGACATGCTGGACAGTAAAACATATGTGGTATATAACATCAGACTCCTTTACTGCTAAAAAAACTGTTAAAAACAGATTTATAGTAATGTCTGTTTTAGCCATCTGCTAAAATAAAGTCTCCCGTGCAGAAAGAAAGGAAGCAAGTGTTTAAGCAACAATAAAAATGATTCACTGTACCCGTTACGCATCCTCTCAAATCGAACACACTCCTGCCACATCTTGTTGCCAGTCAAAGTTGAACTATAGGGTCTTGTAAAGGAAAAGCCTGGTCATGGGAATGGGTGACAGAAACGTACAGACAGAGGAAGATGGTGGAGGATGGGAAGGAAGGGGTCAGAGAGAGGTAAAGGAAACCAGAGTTGAAATGTGGCGAAGGCAGGAGTAGTGGAACATTTTTCCAGAGCAAAACGAGGCCAATATTTATTTAAACTTAAGTGATGATAATAATGATACAAATGGAGCTGCTGGAAACAGAGAATCGTATACAAGATTTATAGGGGAGCCGTGTTTGGCTTTTTGTGTACAATTAAGTTAATGTCTGATTCAAAGGGATAAAATGGGTCAGTGTGTTTTCCCAGTCACGACTTTACACCAACAGCAGCTCACACAGAACTCTCTACACACATCCTGATGCAGATGACACGTGGTTGTGCTTTCTTTGGCTTCATACACACAGCCCTTGTGTTAGCTTACTTAGTCGGATACTTGTAGTAAATCATCCATGTGCCTGGTTAATCATCATTACAATGGCAGTACATCCAACAACCCTAGTACAAAAAATTCTCATTATTAGAGGAAAACATTTTATGAATATAAATAAAACGCTTTCCCAGTGTCAGTGCTAATAATAATGCAATCATTTCTATGTGCAAACTCCTCAGTTTGGGCATTTTATTTGTGCATAAGTACAATTCAGAATAGCTGGTAACAATGTAGACTTAGTCTTTTACACTTATTTCTTCTCATCTTTTGCTGTTACAACCTCAATGGAACCTTCTTTAAACGTGTGTGTCCATACTAAAAGCATCATATCCTCGTCTGTAAGAGCAAAATCGATTTTCAACAGACAGTAAAGACACTTATGTTTTACATAAAAGCTTTCTTCTTTTATTTGGAGAGTTGGAGGTGCAGAGCGACAGAAAGGATTGATGGAGGGGTGGACGGACACAGGCTAACAGAGAGTGCAGTTATTGTGTGTGAAGTAGTAGAAAACAGACAAGAAAGAAAAGGCAAATGCTTGAAACAGATGTGGAAAACAGTTCTCGAAGAACTGGGAAAAGGGAAGCGAAGATGCTGAAGACGGGTTTGAAATCAAGAGATAGGATTAAGTGCTGATGAGAGACAGATGGGGAAATCAAATGTGAGAGGCAGAGGACGAGCTAAGAAAAATAAAAGAGAGCAGAGGGTAAAAGTAAGAGAGGGAAGGTTCCTGAGGCGGCGGTAAAGGAGGGAACAACCTCATCTGTCTGGTGTTTTGAAAATATCACATGACGGCTGCCATGTGTTGGAAATTACTGCCGGTTAACTATCTTTCCCAAAACTGCTCTGAAAAAATATGTCTGCAATTTATGAAATGTGTTCCAGGGGCCTGTTAAGTGAAACCAGATTTGTACAACAGTGAAAAAGACCCCTTTACCCCTCATCCTCTAAAAAACGCTTCTCCTTTTCATTTTACACTCCTTCTTTTTATCCCCCACCGTGCTCTCCTTTGCCCTGCAGTCGAAGATGTTCAAAAACAGGGTCTTAGTCACATCTGGTGAGCAGAGCATCAGAGTGGCGGCTGGTAAGACCTTGGATCAGCGCATTTCCAAGCTTACAGACTGTGTGTGTGTGTGTGTGTGTGTGTGTGTGTGTGTGTGTATACAACATGGTAACAGTGGTTTGCTAATGGCTCTGAGTGGCTAAGAGTAGAATATGGCTGGAGGCAGAGGTAGTAGAGGGATAGCTTTTACTACACACTGCCACACACACACAGTTCTACTGCGACCTATCCCAGGTCAGAGATGTGTCTTGTGTCTCCTTTCATCTAGCAAAGAAAAGTTTTTTCTTTGGCTTGTTTCCTCCCATCATTTATCCTCTCACTGTCTCACCTCCTGGTTAGCTCACAGTTGTCTGAGTCCACTCACAAACAAGAGACAACATTTTAATGTCAAAAACATCACTGAAGTATACCATTCATCTGCACCTTCAACTGATTATGACTGACAAACACCCCTGTCTACCCTCCAATGAATGGGTAGTCATATTGCTTTAATATGAACACCAGAAATCCACTCATCTAGTTTCAATATGTGTCTAAATCAGTTTAAGGTCGTGGGGCGACTGAAGTCTATTCCGAATGGGTCTTCTATGCATCACAGAACCAACAGATGGATGACACAAACCACCACCACTCACACAACAATACTTTCCCTAACATGTATGGTCTGTGACTGTGAAAGAAGGTCAGAATAGCTGGTGAAAACCTTCACATTCACCTGGGGGATTTGCAGACTCCCCACTGAAAAGTTCCAGCAGAGATTCAAACCTGAACTTTATGCTGTGAGGTGACAGTGCGAACCACTTCACTACAATGCAACCATGCCATGGTATGCATGAAAACAAAATGTAAGGGATGGTTGTCTATACTGCATGGATGCAGGGGTCTCCGTCCCTATGTTCAATGCTCACCACAGTTCAGAAGACAGCATTCAAGTTTAAATAATCTCACTAATTACAGAATACCACAGTTAACCTTGTTTTAATCACTAACTTATCAAGTTTGGCCACATGTTTTGAACTTATTTTCCTCTGATTGCCAAAATTCCACAAGCTTGCAGAATGAGAATCAGCTTAGGAAATTATCACTCATCTTTCCAGAGACAAGTGACAAGAAACTTTCAATCTACTAAGTCAAACAATTTCATCCATCCATCCATTTTCTTCTGCTGAATCCCAGAGAGGGGTCGCGGGGGGGCTGGAGCCAATCCCAGCTCAACGGGCGAGAGGCGGGGTACACCCTGGACAGG
>JBAMHV010000018.1:11878716-11901520 GCA_037177535.1 Pseudomugil gertrudae
GCTCACACCAGGATTCGAACCGGCAACCTTCTTGCTGTGAGGCCACAGTGCTAACCAGCTGCGCCACCGTGAGCCCCCAAACAATTTCATACTTTTAAAAATAAATGATAGTTTTACTAATCAAGCAAAATATGAGCATAAATCCCATCCAAATATTTATGTATATGAATATATACAAAACAAATATGTGCAGGAATAAATATTACAACTCATTATCTCTGGTAAATATTAGACTCATGACTTGTGTGATACAATGCTGACATTCAGTCACAAGCTTTAGATGAATTTTTTATATATTTGCTTGTCCATTGTTGTGCAAGAGGGAAATGCAAGTGGAAAACATCTGCTGTCAGGAAATACCAAAGGTAACGCAGCTTAAACAGCTTTGTATATCTCTCCTCACCGTCTGTTATTTTTATGCTGGAGTAAGCCAACATGAAATGTCTATAATAGTATTACAGTAGACTGTTTTACTGTGAATGTGCATGTAAATGTGCCAAGAAGACTGCAGTTTGAATTAGCAGGCATGTTGTGCTTGGCTAGGT
Source organism: Pseudomugil gertrudae (assembly GCA_037177535.1). NCBI lineage: Eukaryota > Metazoa > Chordata > Actinopteri > Atheriniformes > Pseudomugilidae > Pseudomugil > Pseudomugil gertrudae. Next base: position 11,879,262 of record JBAMHV010000018.1, read on the forward strand.
TGTAGTGACACATCTTGTAAATATAATTATATTCATATAATTTTACAAGAATTATAATCGTTTTTGACTGGCAAAAGTAAAGACAAGAAAAGAAGTGCAATAGGTCTGAGCAGTGTCATCGCATTTAGCGGGCTTTGATGTGCAGGTGCTGCTTCAGATCACTATTCCAAAAGCAGTACCCTTTCAAGCTACACAAATTCCAACTACATTCTCACACCCATTACTGATGCTACTAATAGCATCATCACAGATCCATTGTTTTGTTTTACTGTAGCATAAACACAAACCCACACACACACACACACACAGAGGCTCAGGCACACATCCGCACACAAGCGCTCTCCGGCGCTACAGATGGATGCCACCACTCTCTCTGGAGCACTGCCAGCGCCAGCTAGTGAACAGCTTGCCTGGCACAGTGCTCTGCATGTATGAGTGTGCCGGGGTGCGCGTGAGTATGCGTGTGTGTCTGTGTGTGCCCACAGAAACAGTAGCGAAATACCCTCGCACAGATGGGTGGCCAAATTCCCCATTCCCAGCTCTCCCTCATCCGTACACACAAGAATACAAACACATGCACAACTTGACACACGCGCATACATATGCTCCAGAATAGAGACACACATGCAGACACAAACACATGCACACTGGCAGTGTCTTGGTTCTGACCTGGCACACACTGCATCTTACACAGCTGCTTATTTAGAGGCTGCATATATAGACTCACAAACACACACATATCCATGGTTAGTTTAAACTTCCTGATTATGCCATGTGAAATATAAAGCCCAGATGCAGGTAGACTTCCACATTCCTGTGTTTTGGCTACACAAACATTAGCACTCACATTAACATAGCCCTTTATTCATAGCTATTCAGCGCTGTATGTTTCTGCTTGTTTTCTCCGTGCACAGAAGGAAAACATCAAGGCGTTCAGCTGGAAAGCCTCCGGTGCTGGCAAACTGCCAGCAGAGGCCTATAGATCAGCATGATCATAGCTGTGTGTTAAGACACATCACTGTTTGGTTATTTGACAGTGAAATTAAGACATGAAAGCTCTTGGTTGAACAATAGAAGCAACAGAATTGATTACAAAGCAGCTGTGTACTGCTCAAGTCATTTGAAATGCATAAGGTGTGATGTGAATTCTTGTGACAGGCAATTTGATAATGCTTCACGGCTTGAGTGTGTTTCCTTTTCAGTGAATGCATCTGTTGATTTACACAGTGCGGCTCCTGCACAATAAGACCTTGAGTATGGAAGGTTTAATGCTTATGCAGGGTCAAAGTGAGATCAAAAACAGTGGAAGTTTACCAGTAGAGTAAGTCAGCAGCAAGACAGTCAATGAGCTCAGGATGCTGGCAGCAGGTACTCTCGCCCCAGTACATAGGGGAAAGTATGGTGGCTGGCAGTGCCAACTGTGCACTGGGTATCTGTGCCAACTCTGCCAGCCTTGCAGTGTCTGTTTGCCAATGCCATCTGGGTAGAACAGCTCTGCGCACATACTGTACCTCTCCTCAGCTCAGAGGGCACACAGACACATGCATGCATGGATACACGCAAGAAAGCAAGGGCAGACATGCACTTTACATTCATGTAGCATCCGCAAATATGTGTGGTATGAGCACTGCACACTTCCATGCAGACACACACACACACATGCACACGCACAGCCGGCCGCTGACAGCTCACCATCTGTGCACCTCCTCTGACTTCTCCCTTTGCTTCATTCTCTGCCCTTGTTTTCGCTCTCATAAACAGTCTGTCCTTTTTCTAAGTTTCCTCACATTGTCCCTTCTCATTGTCTCCTCACTCCTTTCGGATGAAACATTATGTCGTGACCACCTGTGACTTTAAAATTAACATATATGTGTGTGCATATGTGATCTACATATATCCATTTCAATCACGGTCTTATTACTCAGTGTCCCTCTTCAGGGGAGAGAGCATGGAATTCAAAAAGAACTGGTGCCAAGGGCACTTTAACTTGATGATAATAAAAGGGACAGAAGGGTAAAATAAGAAAGGAGAAAAGAAGAAGGAAGGTAACATGAGTGCAGAACTGTGGAATTCACATCAAAGAGCTGAAACAGGTTACTGTCCTTACAGGGTGAAGCGCTGTCTCATATGTTTCTTATTTGAACCACTGTTTGAAAATGAAGCTCCAGGAAAAACACACGTTTCTGCATGCTGCTCGTGTTGCCTCTGCTGGATGGCTTCACATGCACCTCTGGTAATTAGATCACTACATGAACATTGTTTTGAAAATGGATTTCACAATATTTCTCCAGATGTTCTGATTATCTTAATAGTTTTTGTGCATATAACTCCTTATCAAAAATATTGTTCGTCCCCTCAACAAAACAACAGTGGTTGTATCTTGAAACCCAAATCTCCCACCATAAATTGATTTCCTGCCCTGAAATAGCTTTTTGTCCGATCACCTTTCCCATCACCCCCTGCCTTCCTCCTCCCTCTGGCATAACACCAGCAGAAAGATCTATGATTTATCACTTTTCCAATCCTGTTCATATTCTTTTCCTTGATTGCCTCTCCCCTCCTGGTGCCCTCTTCTTACAACTTACAACCATTTTCACCACTCCTCTATCACTGTTTTCTTCTCTTTCCTTCTCTCCATCCACCACCCCTTAAAGAAACAACATGCTCTGCAAGAGGAAGCCTCATTACAAACAAGGAAAATCCATTTGGAGTAGTAGTCTGCTGCTTCTGCAACCCCCCTCTGAACTCTCTTGAGTGGAAATGGCCCACATCTAGCCTCTTCTCTCATCTTCCCATTTTCCCTCTCTATAATAATTTCTTTTTATTTCTCTGTGATATCTGTTTTCTGAGGAATCCTTTGTACTCTACTCTGTACAATCATCATATTTGCTCTGTGGGGTTGTTTACAAAAGATTACGATTCTATTTTGCAAAAAAAAAACTAATTAAAATCATGCATCAGTATGGAAAATGTGACTCAAATGTGGTACTTCTGTCTCAAAAGTTCAGTTGGATTCCCACAGGAAGTAAAGACATCAGCATTGATCAGCTTCTTTGGGATCAATCATTTGTTCTATGCATGCTCACAGAGGATTTGCCAGAGTTTCCTGCCTGCCTAGTATCTCTTGTGATCATTATAATCATTATTATTTTTTATTAGCATGTCCTGTTAATGGTGCAATGTGTGGAGAACATCAAGTTTGCCAGAGTGAAGCTGTCATAAGGAAGTTACTTTCACACAAAGACAAACATATGTAGCTTTACCTAATTGCGAACACTCTTGCAGGTGATTTAACACACAGTAATTTTATCAGTTGAATTAATGTCTAGTCTGGTTTATACATGAATTATTTAGGGAAGTCGTCAGAAGATGGTGCAGAGCATTAAACTAAACTCAAATATGTGCACATAGCCGTTGTACATATTTACCATAAAGTCCTGTTAAATTGAACAATGTAGGAATCTTTTCTCTTTTCTTTTTGCTTAGAACCAAAATTTCTTGTCATTTCCATTGCTTTGCTTCTCATGTCTCCTGTCTTCCTCTCTCATCCTCCACCATGCCTAACACTTCTCTCTCTGCTCTCACCCCATCTGCAAAAATCTCATAGTTTCTTTTCACCCCTTATTCCTCTTTCTAGTGCTCTCTTTCCCCCCTCTCTCTCCTTCTGCTCTGCCATCATCACAACATCTGATTAACATATGTCTGGGCTTTCACTCCCTGTCAGCTTGCAGGCATCTGCACACATGCAAACCCACACAGGCGCCCACACTTACACACAATCTCTCGTCTCAGGTTTAGGAGTGTAAAGGACAGAAAAAAAGGCAGCCAAAATTCTCCTGATCCTCCTTTTAACTGCATTTACATCCCCCTCTGAGTCCGCATGTGTGAGTGTTTGCTCACAGCAGTGAGGATAAGAGACAAAGCATCTCAACATTATTGCAAGATGATAACCTTTGTGATCACTGGTGTGCTACTTAAAATGGCTATAATGGAGGAGGGAAAGGAAAAGCAAAAAAAAAAGTAAAAACTACTATAAGACAAACAAGACTGAGAATATGTGTGTGCCTATATCTTCATTAACTGTCCTGACGTTTACTTACATCCACATATAGATAGACTTGCTTTTTAATCTCATATTTCCTTCATAAGCAGACATTGATACAATAGATTTTTATGTTCAATAAACGGTTGGAAATCAGCTATAGTAATTGGAGATATGTTATTGATTACATCTTGCAGTTTTGCCAGGAAGACCTGCCTTGCTACCTTGCACCAACCGATGCCAGTCAAACAGCATGAGCTGTCAGTGTAGGTGCCTTTTTTTAACCTGACATGGTTTCAATGAATCACAGGTAGAAGCAATGAAACTACCACATATGTGTGAAAGGCTACCGTTGCAAGGTCTTTGTATCTCTTTTCATATAATTTATCTCTACTCCTCTGGTTCAGATTGTGTGGAATCAGTCCCACGTTCACCATCTCCTCTACAACAAAAACCTGCAATAACACCAAGAGAGGCAGCCAACAAAACAAATACTTAATCGTGAGGTTTGCCAAAATACATAATCCAACAGACAGCTACAAAAGCTCTGCAAACCTGCAAAGCTGGAGAGTGGAGAGTTGTTTGTATTGGTCTACATTTTGTAATACCTATAATTTCACCTGTTTGCAACAATGGCGTCCCTTGCCATTTGAATACTTTTGTAAAAAGGGGCAACAAGAGGCACAAGCATTTGCAACTGTATGGGAAATGAGTTGTGCTATGTTAAATCATTCTCTGTTTGTGAAAGTATGTGAAAAAGCATCAAGAGGCTTATTTCATTCAAGAAATAAACAAGCTAGTTTATCTGGAAGGAGTGATCCCTGCTTAGGGAAAGCTTGCAGCCCATTACACATAGATCTCCCTTATTTTGTCTTTTCACTACAATGTCTGCCATACATTCCTACGAGAGTCCCGCATATCTGGGTTGATATATGTGCTTTAATTCAGAACAGACAGGCACATTAACGGACTGAATACTTGCACAATGCTGATGAGGAAACAAACGTTTTGCTGAAAGGATTTCAATGGAGCATCAGGACTTTTTGTGTGGGATTGAGACATGTATGTAGGTGGGTGGGTGTGGGGTGATGGTTCTATAAGAACCAATGGGAGTGACTTTTTTGTGGAAGACTTGGTAAACTCAAAGGGCCTTTATACATCCAACTCAATGATGAGTCAATGAGTTGCACTTGAATAGCAGGGTGATGAAGTGAAACACACACTCAGAAAATGCCCTCTCGCTCTTACACACAGACACACATCCTGGAGACCAGTGGGGACCTCTGGTCACTATGCATGCGCAGTTTAAATGGCACAGAGGTGTGTGTAAAAACAGGAGAAAATCAGATTGATGCTGTTAAATGTAGGGTTAGATTTTAACTACATGGATTCACAACACATCATCACACACACACAGACATGTCTGCCGCCAATGCATGTTTATGTGCTTTCTAAGAGCGCATGTGTGTTTGTGTGTGCAGCCTACAGAATACAGAGTTTACACCCCAGTGGAGACCATTAGTCATTGCCAAGCAGACACTCTAGGAAGACATAGTCTAGGAGATATTCAGGCAAAAAGGCAAAAGTGTAGAGAAAAGAACTGATGAAGAGGGGGGAGGGATAGAATCAAGGGAAGATGGATGAGAGACAGAGACAGTCAGTGACAGACTGGCACACTGATACACAGACACACACACAGATGGAAAGATAAATGAGCAGATAGTCTGGCAATGGTACATAGTGTAACACTGAGAGAAAGGAAAAGGAACATCAGGGGAAACGACAGTCCTCTTCCTCCCTGTGACCAACAAAAAATGGCCTTGGATTTTGTTACTGCCGTTTTGTAATCTGATGCACTAACCAGGAAATTTCAATGCTCTGTAATACACATAATCCTACCCTGGTCATAAAGATGGAGAAATAAGGTATGCGAAAGCAAAACGAGGAAAACTCCGACCCCTGCAAGCTGAAGAGTCTATCAGCAACTATGGCTCATCCTTTTAAATGAACATTTTAACATAAGACAAGTGAGACAAACAAATTCAGAATTAAGATTGAAAGGGTGAAGTGAAATGGAGTAGACAACTAAAAGAGACAGAGAGGAGGAGAGAAGGTGACTGGCTTGTCTAGAGGAGCAGTGGGCTGCAATAAGCTGCACTCTTCCTCCTGGTCACGTTACCTCTGAGAGCATATGTGTGCACATATGCACAACCTTTGCTAGTGAGCAACAACTCAGGGTGGGGTGGGGGATGCATGGACTTGGCCTTTGTGCTTGCTGATGAGAATTAAAAGTAAATATAAGAGACTGCAGAATGATTGCAAGCAAAAGTGAGTGTAATCACAGAGATGGAATCAGCAGCGTATGATAAGAAAATAATGATTTTAAAAACAAAAAAGCAAGCAAGAGACTCCCTGTGTGTACGGCAGGTCCCCAGCCATCTGGACACTCTCCTCCTCAATTCCCCTTCCTCCCCCGTTCTCCTTTTCCTCTCCTCTTCTCTGCCTGACTGGTGTGCTATTCATGGCGGACCCATTTCACCTTTCAGTGTGTTACACCCGCTTGGCACAATACATGCTAATGAGGTAGAACAAATTACTTTTTTTTTCCTATGGGCGTATAAATGTGTGCAGGCCTTTTGGTGTCTGTATGCATGTTGGTAAGTAAGTGGGTGTTGAATTCCTAGCTTTACCTCTGATTAGTTGTTCTCTCTGTTTTTTTTTAATGGAAACCATTTTGTAATTTCACCTACATTAATGATCTGATGCTTGATTTCTGGAGCAGCAAGACAGTAAACTCTTTCAACAACAACACAAAGTGTATCTCAAACTTCATCAACATAAAAACAAAACTATTACAACCCTATTTTATTTCAGCTTGGGCAATCTTTGTCAGCCCTTTAAATCTACACACACTGCTATCATCTATTTGTCCATCACTGGGCAATTTGGCCCAGTTCCAATGAGATCAGCCCTGTGATGAGAAATCGGACACAAGACAGAGAGGGAAGCATGTGCAAGTGCAGCTCTATGAAACAGGGATGACATGAGATGAATGGAGTGCATGATTTTTTATGACTGTACAGAAGACACCACAACTGATACTGGAAAGAGAAAGTGGTGACAAGCAGGGAAAAAAAAACAAGCTGGCGAGAGAAGGGGGTTCGAAAATGTGGGGCGGAGGAAACATTTGGAAGCAGCAGATGAGACTACATAAGGAGTAACAGCTACTTTATCAAAATCAAATGCTCTCCTGAGCAGAATTTTTCCCACTCAGCTTCCCCCTGTCAATAGGTGGCGCTAACGATACATCTGTGCACCTGCCAAATCTCTCCCTTCCTTGATCCTCCAACTCTTTCTTTTTCCATATTGAATCATTGTCACAGGCTGACTTGGCACTCATAATTAACTAAGTGTACCAGCTAGCGTTGCTCTCCACAGTGAGCCAAGCAAAGAGTGGACTGCTCAAATAGAGAGCTGCCGTTAGACATGATGGGCATGGATGTGCATGTGCGATAAATAATGTGTTTTTACAAACTAGTGTCCATTTGAAGCAAATGCTAAACTGTGAACAGTTATCCAAGTGTCTCCTCACACGCAGTACATATAGTTGTGGAACAAATTGTTTATTAAATTATTTACTCAAGGCAACCAATTAAACTTCCCGAATCACCTTATCGAAGGTACGACTCTCCTTAAAATGAAGGAAGCGGCCCACATTTTCGACAAAAATATCCTTAAAATCCATTTTACAGCAGTTATGCAGGAATGATGGAAATGGTGCCACAGTTCCTTTAACTAGTACAGCAACAGGAACCCAGCCATTCCTGGCTCCCCTCCCGGCCACCGGGGCCCAGGGCCCTGCCCAACTCAGTACACAATGGGTCAGCAGAATGAGAGGAACCGCCGGCCATCCAGAGATAGCCCTGCTGGTCAGGAACCAGAAAGGGAACCAGAAGGAACCTGATGTGCTTGTAGAGGGGGATGGGAGGCCAGAGGACGGGAACCCAGGCAACAAGGGAGAGGAGGGTGGGGATGGTTGGCTGCTTTGGGTCAGGATGTGTGTGAAGGGGATGGTGTTTGTGTCTGTGTGAAAGAGAGCATTGAGCCGTTCAGACAAATGTCTTGTTCCAATGCAAGAACATGTTCTAACTTCTTCACACAAGCACACACAGTTGTACACACACATTAAAGATTCATTTACAAGTCATCTCTCTCACGTCAGGATGTTTTTACTTGATTTTAGGCAATTAAAGCTGGAACAGTTACTGTGGCATGAAAGGCAGACAGTGGATAAGTGATATAGGAGGGAAGCAGCATTGCTGGGTGGTGGGAAAACTGGCCTTGGACCTGACCCCATTTGTCCTGACTCCTGCCCCGGGTAAGTCGACTGTCCTATCTAGCTTCCTCAGACACTGCCTGGAGCATCAAACAGTCTGTCAATGATGGGAGCTGGGCATGAAGAAGTGAATTATATGAGAGCTTGTAAGAGGTCAGAATTTGGTCCTGCTCCTCCTGACTAGACTTGCTGTATGCTCTATTTTGAGGTTTCTTCATGAAATACACATATACAGGCAGGCACAGACTGTTTCCATAGTAACAAGTGTAGGAGATAGTGTCAAAGGACACATGTATGCACAGACATTCAGTTTGCACCATACACAAGCAGTGCAAAGACTTTTTGTAGGGATGATGGGGAATGACCAAAAGTAGAAACAAAAAGAAGAGATGTCTACTGTTATAAATATATTTAACACATTTTGGCATAACAAACCCATTCTGAACTGTGAAGTCATCTTGGAAAAGACTGGTTTTTGACTTGTAATGATAACAATCTCCATCTTATATTACTGATTTAAAACAATCCAAACCCATAGGACTGACCTGATTTTCTTAGGAACTCATATTTATGCATAATGTGTATTGCACCAACCATCTGTCTCTTTGACTAAATAAAACACTGTGTGAACTATTCTTCTATAAATTGCAGCACAACTGTTGCTATCACACACAATATGGTAGAGACACTGACTGAGAGAGAGAGACTGATGGTTTTCATAGGATGGAGGGATATCAGAGTACATACAGGATCTGGATACGTCTATGCCACAGGTATTATCCATGTGACACAATTTACAGTGAAAACAAAATCTAATCCTTGAAAATGAGAAGATGCAGCAAATTTCAAACTACTGCCTTATATATATATATATATGTATGTGTGTGTGTGTGTGTGTGTGTGTGTGTGTGTGTGCGTGTGTACGCAGAGGTTAATGTGGCATGTGTGCAGCTTATGTAGCCTCTTTCACAGGCACCAGTTGAATTTAGGAAGATTGATTTCATATGTTACGTTTTTGGCCCTGCGCAGAAGCAGTTTAGCACTGCTGACTGTCTAAAAGTAGAATCCCCAAAAAGCAGAAGCTTGTGAGCTCAGCAGTTTAGAAACTCATAAATGTAACTCAGCATCATATACAGTATGTACTAGTCTTTCTCTTTCTTTTATCCATCACTACCTCCATCTATCCTGGCTCCACTCGGTGAGTCCTGATGTCAGTCTCCAGCTTTGAGTCATTAACAAATATTCTAGCTTTTCTATGCTTCCCACTTTTTCTATTTTGGGGTCAAGTTCTCCAGCTGGCACAGACAGACAGGCTGACATCAGAGCCACAAACACAGACCTCACTCGCTCTGTGTAATAATGTGGTTTTCAGTCAAAAACACAGCTATTTAGGATTTCTTCCACTGGTCTAACTGGGCACTGAGACCTTAGGTTTCTCACCAATTTCCACAACAACTGTAGTAAATCAGAAGCAGATCCTGAACACCTACTTCTACATGAAATGACATGCACATGTTTACTTGTAATGATGGTTTTGATCCCTCATGCTGGCTATGATTTTAGCACAATCTGCACCGTATCTCCCAGCTTGATTATTTTGTATTTCTGCAATCTTATCTCCACATTTTGCCTTACCACACTGTCACCTTTCTATCTCCGCAATCCCTCCCTCTGCTCCCCATTCCTTTGGTAATCACAATCTAATCCTTTGCAATCAATTCCCCATGAAGATACCACCCACCTTCATCAACAATACACAAACATTTAAGCAAACAGAGGTCTACAGGACACAGCCACTAAACAACATGCAGGCTTAATCATCTACTTGGCTGGATCAGATAGACTGTGAACATGCACAATTTATTTGAAATGAAAGCTCATTCAGATTCCAGTTGATATGTAGAGACGTTCTAAGACCACAGGCAACACATTAATGTCTGATAGAGTGAGTACTTGCAAGACGCTGACTAAATTAAGCTTTATTCTTTTTTTCATAGGATAATAAGTAAATATAGCACCAGGGTAAAGACAGATATATAAGTGTGTGTGTATGTGTGTGTCTGTGTCCTCCACCCTCATCAGCTGGTGACTTGATTGAATTATTTTCAAGACAAAGCCTGGGGTGATGCACGACTAATGCATTATCTCTTTAGCAGTTAAGGGGGCATCTGTCATGAGTCCGTACATGTTTTCCTGCGAATGCATTTCATGGCCGTGGGCCAAATGGAAAATATAAATACTTATTTTAGCAAAATACAGTCGAAGTTACACCAGGTTTTTAACCATGAAGTACAATAACAACCCCAACTGTTTAATCTGTGTGTATGAGCAACTTTTTACTGTAGCATTCAAAACCTGAACCGGTCATTCACCATTTAGTCCAATTCATTTTTCAGAAGGTGGACTCCATCACAACAATTAACAGGTGGGTCACAGGGGTACACTCTGGACAGGTCACTAGTCCAGCGCAGGTTTCTTTGTCTTAAACGTCTTACAACGGCACTGTGACAAAGAGGAAAAAATGCTACACGCTATAAGATGCATTTGATGACTCTTGCAGACTGTTGTGTTACAGTAATAACACTAATTTAGAACATAACTGGCAGTAACAATGAGCTCAGCAAGCTTTTGTAAAGTGACTAAATAACGTGTAGGACATGGGTATGTGGAGGAATAATCAAGTGTGTGTGTGTTGTAATTCATGCATAGAAAAAACTGCAGCAAAAATGTGTAATTGGTGACTTGGTGTGTGTAAGGCTATCCATCTGTGAGTATGACATTCCACATAATTCTCATAATACTGTTCAGCCTATCAAACACACAGCGTTGTGTACCACCTTACACGGCACACTCAAAGCATGCTCGGCATGCCTTCATTCTAGATTGACAACCCTGCCATATGGTGCTGAGCTGCAAAGCTTTGTTTGCATATCCAACTTCTGTTATTAAGCTTGTGAAAGACCAATTTAGTGAATGCGCAACTGTGAATCTGCAGATGTGTGTGCATATGAATCATAGTTTAGGCTTATGTGTGAGAGGGTTACATTTGCAAACATAAACTCGCAGCTGCACTGCAACACATGATACCTTCACAGCTGTGAATTATTTTGTGGACAATTTAATATTGCCACAGAGGAAATGGTAAATTAAGAGCATCCTTGTGATGCTAAAGTGTGCAGCAAAATGTATGTGTGCTTCCGGAAAATTCCTGCAAACCGTACTGCTGATTACAGATTCATATCAGTTTTTCAGTCTTAAATGTGCAGCAGAAAGAAACCCCGAGTTTCTTCTGAGCTGCCTCAGAGGAGGGGGCTTTCCTTTCACTAAAGCATCCTCAAACTAACATCTAGGTAGTAATTTGTCCACCCGCAGGGGAGGCATCAAAACCAGAACCCCAAATTCTTTGCAGTTATGGAAAAAGTGAAGAGTGAACAAAAAAGGCAAAATACTTTATCTCTGCCTCTAACTGAAAGTTATTACATTTTCTGAATGGTATGACTTCCTAATGGTTAACATATGTGTGTATATGTGTGCACAGAGAGAGTGCAGTAGTTGAGGTTAAGCTAATAGCACAAGCAGAGGGGGAACTGGGAACCCTTGGCTTATAAAGGATACTTGTTTCCCTGCCGTGCCGAAAACCAGATGTTGATAAAAAGACATAGGGGCGGAGAGAGGACAGATGGGCAAAAAATTACCATCTCCACGGCCAAACATCCTAAAACATCTGCAAAAAAATCTCAGACCTTACAAGGAAAGATGGATTTATGTTCTCTCATGCACGTGGATTTTCATTGCACTGTGAGCGTCTCTCCCGCTAATCTGTACTGCCCCTGCGCTAAGTGTTAACAGGACTAAAGAGTTATGCCACAATCTGGAGCTGTTTAACTCTCGGAAAAAGTGGGATTCTTCCACAAATGGCTAAAATTGTGCAGCAAAGACAAACATGGCTATAATCTCCAGGAGCCTTCAACCTTCAGAGGTGCAGCTGAATCAAGTCAACACAATTCCACAACTGTACAGACGAACTGGGTATGAAGCACGATGAATGTAAAAGTAAATGACAATACATACAATTTGAGGATTAGTTGATGCTTAGCAGGGTGGCTAGCAATGACTCCAGCAACCAGACAGTGGCTAGGAATAACAGGGTACATGTGGGGACAGGATGCACTATAAGTTAAACAAAATAAGGCTTTTACTTGGCCCCATTTTGGGAAAATGGAGCATCTCCTTTCATTTTTTTTATGTAACCCTCACTATCCCCTCCCCTCTCTCCCTCTTTCTCTTTGAACCAATTTCCAAAATGGCTCTTCCTCAAAATAATTGACACACTGCGTTTATCATCTTGAGGCACCTGCTGTTGGTTTGACAACAAGACAATCAGATGGAGCAAGCGACCGTCTTCCCATTGTCCCACCTCCCTGTTTGTCTGTGACACTAAGTGACAACAGCTGGAAGCCCTCTCTCTCTTCCTACAATAAACATCATGCAAGTCAAATTCAAGCACAAAAGAAAGGGAACTCATTGTTTGGCTGTAGTGGTGTGATTTTAACCAACAAGAAATTGGAAACAATGATTTAATTGTGTCTGCTGATGGTATTAAAAAGGCTTTCAGCGACTGGAAGTCCTACAACAGCAGCTGTGTCTGATCTGCAGGAAATAAACTGGTATTTTAATGTATGTTAAAGAAATTGTAAATTCTGATATGAGCTGTTTGCATCTGCAGTTTGTGCATATAGGGATCTAGACATTCACAAAAACATGCTCCATCTTTTAACACACATTTTTGAACACAACCTCTCACATCTCCTCTTTCTTCTTCTCTCTCGATGTAATTGACTGAACATGTCAATACTCGGAGGGGAAAAAAACAGAGGGTCCACTGTGCATCTATTGATCCGCACTCCTCTTCTCTCTCACTCCCTGCCTGCTGATCTTAATTACACTTCTTTTTACCAGGCTGGTCTAGGCGGCTGCCCTTTTCATAAAGTCTACTGTTCATCCAAATCCATACATCAAAATTAATGAGCGAGATCTGAACCAAAAATCAAATATCCAAGCTGATAAGCCGCCACGTTGATTGCGAATTATAAAACTGAAAGAAAAGCATTTAAAGATGATTATTTCCACGTTTTGTTGCAGGTCAACTCTGAACAATGTTGCGGTTTTATGGAGGAAGCAACCTTAGCTTGGGTGATTAAAAGCACTAAAGCATGACGGGCTGAGGTGAAAGCCACCGCCTCCACCTTCCTTCTCTTTCCTTCTGCCTTTCTCTTTCTTTGTGTCTCTCTTTGCCAATCTGTCTGATTTTCTACCTGTTTGCTCGTTTCAATAGCTGTCTGTCTGTTCCCACTCCGCTACTTCTCACACATTAACACAAACAAGAACATAATGACTTTTACGGCCAGATTTTGTGGACTGGTGCCGAAGCAAGAATGTAAATTCTTCAACAATTGTTCCCTTAAGTTGAATGAAAGAAAGACTCCTAATCGCTCCGTCTCACAGCTCGCGCCTCCCATCAATCAAACGTGTCTGTGTTTCCTCTGCATTTGTGTGAGCGTTCGCGTTCCCGCCTTCCAACCTCTTAAACCTCCGCTGAATCACAAGACAAAAGCTATTAGAAATGGCAATGCAATCATGCCTTTCCACACGCTCCTACACATACTCACACGTTTATACATAGCGTCCTTTTCTTTGCAAACCAATCTCCTCAAAGAGATGCAAAAATAAACGCACACATTCGCCTATGCAGGCACACAAACACACACACTTTTCATCCTACCACCTCTGAATTCTTCTCCTTTCCTCAGTCTAATCTTTAAATGTAAATTGGGTGACAGGTGAATATTGAGGAGGTGAGCGATAACGGGTAACATCTTCACTCGACCGCATTATCGCCGCTCCACATCACTACAGAACGCCTATTCAATATCATTACCTTTGGCAAAGAGGAGGGAGAAACACACTTGTGTGTCTCTGTGTCCTTTTGTATTCATAAGACATTCTGTATAAACACCTGCACACGCACTAACATCACACACTCATACACACTCACACACACACACAATCACATCCAGTGGCTTATCTTCTGAAATAAGAAAAGGAGGCTTGTCAGGATGGCACATTGTATGGTTGTGTTTTTGTGTGCATGTGTGTGCGTGTGTGTGTGTGTAAGGAAGGCAATGTGCATTAGGGCGATTACAATATCAGCCGACTCCAGATGGAGGCAGGAAAATAAACAGTGGATGAGAGAGAAAGAGAGAGAGAGCTAGGGGACAGACATCGTGAGAGGAAGGCTAAGAGAGAGATTCTCTATGTGTGTGTGTGTGTGTGTGTGTGTGAGACAGCCTGCTTGTGTGTGATAGTTAGTAAAAGTAAAGTTAATTAGCAACTCAATCGCTGTCTATATGAAGAGGACTGAGCAAGTAGTGAATGTGAGACAGCATTTGTGCTTTTTACTGTCCTGCACACATCCATCAGTGTGTATTTAGCCCTGACTGTGGTAGATACGGTTAGTGGTGTGGCTAAACACCTGAAAAACTACATCTCCCAGCTGTCTATCTTTAATGACACTGCTTGTGCAGGTGTCTCTGTAATATTATGAAGAGAGCAAGAAAGAAAAACTGGATTTGGTCATGTTCAGAAATCAGTTATCAGTCTGACACGTCTTTTTTTTTGTAGACCTGCGCTTTAAAAACCACCATGGAATTCCACATCTAGTCTGACTCTGACCTATTGACCTCTTCCTCACTTGCCCTATAAGTCTCATGCTATCTGGAGTAAAAACACGAACGAGGCCAATAAAATCAGTTTGTAGTGCTCACTGTTGACTTTGACATTAAATAAGCTCCCGTAAAAAGCCAACTCATAGCCACAGTAAAGCTAAGACCTCTTCCTTTTGTGAGTAGGAGAACATTCAAGCACAGATTCACAGACACACACACACACCGACACACACGCCCACCTGCAACTCCTTTTTATACCACTCCTGCTCTTTCATGGGTGATGAAATTCAATAAGCAGTGAGAAGAACTGCCCCCTCGCTGATAACCATCAATGGGATTATCGATCTACAGTGACACGAGTGTGTATGTTCACACACACACACACCGGGGTTCTATCTATAATTCACTCAGGGACTTTGTAACATACGGCTCTGGATAATCAGAACAGATCTACACATCTTGATGGAGTTCATGCAACACTGGTTTTAGAATCCAGTCCAGCCACTGGTCCCAGACTGCATCAGCTTATATATGGCCTCTGATTGATACAAAACCAACCTATACTCAAAACACTTTACAGCTTTGACTCTTTATTTGGGACATAAAGTTTTTAATTAATACATTTTATCAAACAAGATAGAAAATCAGGCAGCAGTTTAAGTAAATCTGATGTAATAAGCTAGTGAGTTCACTTTCCTTACAATACAGCACCGCCCTTTCTCTCTGAGTTTGTTGGAGTTGGAGCATTGCATACAAGTTATGCTCAGTGTTACTTCTCTGTCAAGATAAGCTGTTGGAAGAGCAAAAGCACTGACTTTTCTTCTCACACCTCTGCAGAGCAGCTGCAGCCTGACGGCATCTGTGAGCTGTGCATGTGCACTGTCTCTGTCACTCAGTCCGTGGAGTTATTAAAGAAGTCTATACAACCAAAATCATTAAGAGACACAGTCAAAGTATTTTCTCATTATGGATCTACTAGGCTCTTAAAAGAGCCAATTCTAAGTGGTAGTCTATTTTGGAAAATATGTGCAATTGTATGTTAAAAACTTTGTGACTTCATTGTGCACTCTCTATTTTAAAAGCAGAGGTTTATACTTAAATAGCAGTGACTATGATATTTATTCATTTTTGGGTTTTTTTCAACAGTCATGCAGACATCCCATAGCAAAGGAGTGTTAACAACAATAAGCCTGCAACTCTAATTTCATTTAACTTAAAGTACCAAAGAAAGGTCTTCTATAGTGACAGTAAAATACAGATGGTTGATGGTTCTGTCTTATTGTAAGGTTTTGAAGCTAAAAAAAATAATGCACTTTATAAAACAATCTCATTTTTCTGAAAGATCAGCATACTAAAGCAGTATTAAAATTCCTAAGCAGCCAGAAAACCCAATTCTTTAAAACACAGAATTATGCAATACTCAAACAACCTACAGGCTTCAACAACATAATCTTTAGCGTTTAGCACGTTTTCCACATCGGGACGTTGTGTTTCTCCATATCTGATCTGATCACACAAGCGGCTGATG
This sequence comes from Pseudomugil gertrudae, assembly GCA_037177535.1. Classification (NCBI taxonomy): domain Eukaryota; kingdom Metazoa; phylum Chordata; class Actinopteri; order Atheriniformes; family Pseudomugilidae; genus Pseudomugil; species Pseudomugil gertrudae. Next base: position 11,895,893 of record JBAMHV010000018.1, read on the forward strand.
CCATGCATATAGACAACATGTGATGCAGTAAAGCCTTACCGCTAAAGCAGAAAATGTACAAGCTGTGAGATTAACTGAGTCAACATTGCTTATTCACCGTATATATCAAACCTGGACTGCATCCAAATGTTTGTGTGTCACACTTAAAAGAAGTGCTTTGTAATTACATCACAGCTCTGGCGCCTCAATGTGACTGTGTGCTGGAGGGAAAAAACATGTTTTTGCCCCACAGAAATATAGTAATTCATTGTTTGTTGCTGTGATCTGAAAGGTGTTTTGGATGCACTATACACCACTAGAAATCTATTAGTTGTGGTTAACATCAAAAGGGGCTAAGAGGGGGGTGAAAATAACCAAACCAAAGCAAGTGTGCGTCAGTGTGTCATCTGCACACCAGACTGAGTGAGCGTGCGGGCAGCAGTCTTTTTCAGCATCACTTGTTCAAATTGAAAGCCAGGGTTAAATATATCAGTATTTATTTATTCCTGTGTGTTTGTGTGTTATTTTGCAGCCTGTGTGTAAAATGGCTGCCATCATTTTTGCAAGGCCGTCCATGTGTGTGAGCAGCGGTCTGATGTATTTGACCCTATAGCCTCAGCGCTGGGAGGAGGAGGAGGGGGAGCAGAAAGGAGGGAAAACAGGTGTGAGGCAGGCTGGTGGCTGGGCAGATGGCCCCTGGAAGAGCTAGCGGATGCTGTAGAGCCTGGACCACAGAGTTGCCATCGTTAATACGAGCCTGTTTATACAGTCTGCAAACACACACATTCACATGAGCAATCATGTGCACACACAAACACACTGACAACCTGCAAACAGCACTTATCGTTTACTCTCCCCACATCACCAACTCTGTTTACCTTTCATTTACTCTTTCTTTCTGCTTGTCTCTTGCTCTCTTTTATTTCCATAAAAACACACACGCTACAGGTAATGGTCCTTTCAGTCAACTCACTATAACAGAAATCTCAGTGGGAAAAGAACAAAAACATGACAACAAATTTACTTAATACTTCCATTGAAATAAATAAATAAAAAAGCATAACAGTAAAAATATTTTAGACCCAAATGAACCAGATTAAAACCAGTAAAACTTATTTTCTCATCCTTTTTCTTCTAATTTTTGCTACATCCTGTTATAAAATATATTTTCCTCATCATACATTTTAAGTCATACCTTGCTTTTTAAGAGATCCCTGCAGAAGCTTTGCTTACTTCATGGAATGCGTTGGAAAAACATCCAAAGTCCTGTGGTTCTCCTCCAGAGATTTTCCCTTCCCCTCTCTAATCTGAGCTGTGAGAACAGTCAGGTTGTGCCATACAGCCTCCCTCCCGAGCCCGCATGTCTGCTCTTTTTCCCAGCCAAGGCAAAAAGATTCCCACTGGAGTAAAATATAGCCCAGAGCCTTTAATTTCAACCCTGCACCACTTCATTTTGTTTTTTCCTCTGCGCTTTTTGGTTAAGATGACAAAGTCGCAGCGGGTAAAGATGGAAACTTCACGTGGCTTGGAGAAGATGTGTTTGACAGTTGTGTCAGCGCTCCGTGGGATGTTTTCAGCAAATTCTAAATCTGTCTGAAAGCTTTCTTGGAATGCAGAGCAGATATGAGAGGAGAGGCAGAAGAGACTATCAACCAAACACAAACGTGCCAAAAATGCTGCGTTTAAATGATCAACATCTAAAGCTCGCATTTTATTTTGAAAGGAATTTCTGTCTCTGTTAAATATCTGTCACCATATTCAGGGATATATTGTGTTTATTCTTATTTACAGAAGTGGAGATAGTTTCAGGATAACGTGAAAGCCATTCTACTTTCATTTTAGATCATCAAACTTGACTTTAAACTCAAATGGATTGTTGTCCACGAACAACTGCGCGTCCTGGGTCAGCTCTCATTATCTCACATCTGCCTTACAGCACAGCTGCACGATGGTGTCAATATTTAAACAAAGAGTAAATAATAAAAAGCTTAAAGTCTTCTGCTGTTAGGGGTTCTTGTGGAGAGCAGCCGCCGTCCAGCCTCAAGTGGAACATGCTATTTTAATTGTCTTGCCCTCCAGATTTATTTACTATCATTATTTTTCAAACAAAATTAAGTCTTCAGCTTTTTCCTTCGTTAAAGTGAGATAGGTTTTGCACCCAAAACGTGGGTTATGGTTGTTCAAAAGCAATGCATATCCAATTAAAGAATAATAAACAATGCCACTATTTTTTTTTAAATTAGTCTCATTTAAATAATGTGCTTATCATCATGTGATGGAGAGCCTATACATTCAGGCTGTAAAAATACAGATTTAGTCTTTTGGACCAAACAAAGTCGGTTGTGATATAAGTGAATGTGAAAATGTGAATGCGTGTGGTGGGTCAGCAGCAAAATTTGGCATATATATGTCCACATGGAAGTACTGTCCACTAGGGCGAAAAAAATGTAAATGCAAAAAAAATAATATAAAATCCACAATGAAGGTTTAGAGGACTTACACTGAAAAGAGGCAGAAATTCCCACCATGCGTTACGTCGATGTGAGAGGGATAAATAATTTCCAGTCCCTTTGACTCCGCGCAAGGATGATCCGCTTGTGTCGGGAAGACGAAAACTACAGAGTCCAGCCAGCTCTCGGGGCTGTGGTGGTCCACTTCCAGCAGCTCAGAAATGGGGTTCAAGCTCCAACAAGAGAAAAACGGACATGCCGCGGCTCGCGCTAAGTTTAACGTCACTGGGGATAAGACTGGGAGAGTCAGGAGTCTAAGCACAGAGGCAAAGAAGGAGGAGAGATGGGAACGAGAGGCAAAGGGAGGATGCTGTAGGCTGCTGCGCAGGGGCTCGCGCCTGTCCTCTTTCTCTGTTGAAGCCCTTCTTCGCACTTTCTTCCAAAATCCCTTAAACGTTGGTTTAGGCGCAGAAAATGTACATTTCTTCTTTTTTCTTTAAAATATATCTTTATACAGACCTATACGAATGGTTCACACAGCCTATGTGTTTGGGTCCTTTGAGTCTGCTTCTCCGCTGGAGTGGAGAAGAGGAGTAGCAGTGCGCAGTAGAGCCAGGTTGCAATGGGCGGGACAGAGGAGCTGCTGAGGAGGAGGAAGAGGAGGGGAGGGAGGCGACTGGGCAGCAACCAGCATCTGTGTGCCCGAAAACAGGGTTGAAAAGCCTGGTCAATGTATTTTCTGTTATACCTGTGGTCTCTGAAGCATTATCATGTCAGGGTCTAAGGGGGATTAGTTGTGATTCCATGAAGCAAATAGTTCACATGGCTACACATAAACAGGTTTTATGTTAAATTCCTTCACATTTGAATTTCAGAAAATATACTCTCCAGTAAAAAATGCAATCAATTCAACCTTTGTGACATCAAAATGTAAACATTGTCGAGTTCAAAGTGTAGTCTATATTGTTGTATTCATGTGGTCTCCCATAATCTTGAATGTTACTATTTAAGCATTGTTTAGGTATCTATAATACAATCCAATTTTTATTTATTTACACTTCTACATTAAAGAATACATGGAACGCTATAACCATATAGCCAGCATATGTAGCTACAGAGACACCTGTGCTGAATATGGTAAATAGACACTTAGGTCACAATGGGAATCACCTCCCTTTGTGATGGAGAACAAAAAGGCTAAGACCAGATTTCTAGATACAGACCTGGATTTCCAGAAACAGACAGATATAATGGTGATGCCAGCCATCTATAGACATGGTGATCACAGACAAGCAAGGAAAGCCTCAGTGATCAATGTAACCATCCCTGAACCTCATATACAAAAAAAACATGATGAAAAAACGTATTGTTTTCTCTATAATTATCAAAACATTTCAATATATAAATATGTATTTAGGGAAGCACTGGCTATTTTATGCTATTGCATAATAGGGGTGTGCATCTTCACTGGCTATGATTTGATTCAACAATACATCACAATGCGCCCATGTTGCAGCTTCAGTTCTCTTTATCACTGCTCATTGCTACTAACTTCATCAATGTTAACAACCAGTGAGCTAATTATGATCTCCCTGTGTGTTTCTAATTATATTATAAATTAATCTTAATGTCCTGATATTAACAAACATCATATACATTTATTTAACTTTATTGTTCTATTGCCAGAAAATCAACATAAAGCAGTCTAGTGATGAGGTTTCTTGTCATTAAAGAGTGTGTTTTGTCTTTTCAGACTTTTCGTAGTTAGTTTAGTGAGAATATGGAAGACTTTCAAATGTTGAGGTTGCAGGTTGACAGGCAGGAGCCAGGAAATAGCAGACAGTACGCTCAAAAGAAATTACAGTTTATTTGTTTTAATCAAAAATATCCCTGGAAGAGTCTCACAATAGGAAGCAGAGATGGTGGCGGCACAAAGATGCTTGGGGAATCTGAAGCATAAGTGCTAAAAGTCCAACAATGATCTGGCAAAGGGTGGATAGCAGACCAGTCCTTTATGTAGACTGACTGTGCCTAACAGCAGCAGGTGAGCAGCATCCCCCACACACACCCCACAGCTGAGTCAAGTTGCCAATCAGCAGCCACACCACCACCATGGCCAGGATCCCTGAATCACAGGGGGAGAAAAAATGTAAACAAAAATAACCAATAGAAATAACCAATCTTTTTCACGTTATCTTCATGGCCAGAAAATTATCATCAGACAACATGGTGTAAACTTTCACTGCTATGCGGATGATACTCAGATTTATTTATCCATGAAGCCTGATGAAACCAGTCTACTGAATTACAAAGGTGTCTTAAAGTTATAAAGACTTGGATGACTGTAAATTTTCTCCTTCTGAACTCAGAAAAGACTGACGTTGATGTATTTGGACCTGAAAAACTTAGAATAAAATTGTCTAGCTTTGTAGTTAATCTGGATGGCATTAATCTGGCTTCCAGTACTACAGTGAGAAACCTTGGAGTTATTCTTGATCAGGATTTGTCCTTTAGCTCGCATTTATAAACAAGTTTCTAGAATCGCTTTCTTCCACCTGCATAATGTTGTAAAAATTAGGGACATCCTGTCTCACAGTGATGCAGAGAAGTTAGTCCATGCCTTTGTTACTTCATGACTGGAATATTGTAATTCCTTATTTATGAGCTGTCCTAAATATGCCCTGAAAAGTCTCCAGCTGATCCAAAACGCTACAGCGAGGGTTCTGATGAGAACTAGCAGAAGAGATCATATTTCTCCAGTTTTAGCATCTCTTCATTGGCTTCCTGTTAAATTTAGGATAGAGTTTAAAATTCTTCTCCTCACATATAATGTATCTCATGACCAAGCTCCATTATATATGAAAGACCTCATAGTTCCATATGTTCCACACAAAGCATTTTCCTCTCAGACTGCAGGTCTACTTGTGGTTCCCAGAATGAGGCTCCTATGAGGTTCCTCTCATATGGAACCAGCTCCCAGTATGTGTACGGGAGGCAGACACTCTCTCTACCTTTAAAATAAACTTAAGACCTTCTTTTTTAACAAATCTTACAGTGAGGGATAGTTTAGCCATATGATAGTTTTGCAGTCATGGGGACATCCCATAATGCACTGAGCTTTTACACTTTGCTTATCTTCCTTGTATTGATATATGCCATCATTAACCTATTTCTCCTCTGTCTGCAGGTCTTACTGAAT
>JBAMHV010000018.1:11921131-11942023 GCA_037177535.1 Pseudomugil gertrudae
ATATAACATAACATGTCAGTATAAATATGATCCATAACTTTTTCAATAAAAACAGACCTTTGTACTTTGGCTTTAGTACCCACTTGAAGGTTCATAATTTAACAACAGAATGGTGTAGGGACATGGGACATGCCCATGTGTTATACCAACTGTGCCACTGTCAAATATAGATCAAATACATAATAGATCATTAAGATTGGAATCTACAGTAAAAACTACAATGTCCAATAGCAATGCCATGTAGCTAAACATAATTCAGCACCATAATTGTAGTTTCTGGGAAATATAGGGCTATGAAACACTTGTTAGACTGTTTATTAACGCCAGGCCTCTCTTGATCAACTGCTCAGTTAAGAATATCCATTAAACTGGATACTGGATATTTTTTTCTTGGATTCAAATCTCTTTGTAAAAAGTTATAAATATATCTGGTGTTTACTTGTTGTTGCACTCAATGAGCACTGTTCGAAATGACGGGGCTGCATTTGTTCTCCAACATAAGACCTGCTGGTCATTTGTGGATCAGTGAGCTTGACATAATTTTTATTTATCAGGATTTGTGGCCAAGAGGGCCACAAACCATAAGTTACTTTTTTAATGACCAGTAGAGGCATCCCCAGGAGTGTAGCAGGAATTTCACACAAAGCAGATCGCTTTCTTGATTTGACTTTTAGAGCATCGCTGTTAAAAGTTGAATTTCCTTCAAAGGTTTCAACTCAGAAATATGAATGCATTGTTTTACTGTTCCATATATGACTTATGTTCTTCTTTTTGGTTTTCAGAATATCAGAATTATGAGCAGCATAAAATTATATGACTTAATTCCCGAGGTTAGTGTCTTCACAATTATCAATAGACAATAAAGCAAGTTTTTCAACCAGCTATGATATTATGGCACCAAGACAACAAAACTGAACCAGTGCTGGAGTTTTAATCAATCACATTTTACAATCAGACATAAACTTGCATAGTTACATACAGTTAATGTTGAAGAGTTATACTGAGATATAAAAAACACCTTGATGCATTGGGAACACATTATGTGTGCTGCGAATAAAGAGATACAGACTTGGAGATAATTTGTTGGAAAATAGCTGTTATTGGCAACCACTCATCTCGATAATGGTTCACGATTTACTCCTAAAAGAATTTTAAACAGTCGCATCTCAAAGACCAGGAGTCTTTAAAAAAGGTTTATTGTGTTTGAAGCAGCACCAATGCTAAAGCAATGTGCATTGATCTATAAAGGGATTTGTATTGTACCTGTTGTGCACAGCTGCCTTATACTGTCTGCACAGCTTCTCCTTCAGATGATTAAATCTTTACAGCCATCTGAAGGCAGCAGGACCTCCAGCTGTGTTTACCTTTATCAAATCACATGCAAAAGACACCAGGCTGCGTCGATCTACACTGGAAAGCATAACTGAACTCAAATATTACTTCCCATACCAACATTTACATTTTTATTTTCTTTTATATTGCAGATGTTTAGCGCCAGATATGCTGCATTAGATCAGTATTGCTTAATACTAAAAAAAAATGCATTAGGGCCAAGCAAATAAAACCTTATTCCATAAAAGTTGTATAAGTTCTCAGTAGAAACATGACTTGTAAATTGCAAGAATCCATATTTGATCGATGTTTTTGTGGTGTCTGTTGTTATTTGGACCTTGAACCTGTAATAAAGTTTGAATAGAAATTAATTGAATTAAATTGAATTATAAACTATCCATTAGATGACTGACATAAACATTTTACCATTTAGAATAAAATATGACCTCATTTTGAACTTGATGGCAGCAACACATCTAAATCAAAGTTGTGCCAGAGTAATATTGCCATTATGTAGCATCCTCTCTCCATTAAAAAGCAGTTTGTATTAGTACATTCTATGGTAGGGTCTTATGTCATTGTAATTTCACACAGAGGAGCATTTTTCTGAAACTGCTCCACAAGTCTTCAATGTACAGGCAAATGAAGAAGGGAATGACTAAAAACCATCCTTGGGAGAAATGACAAACAGCTAATAATACCTCAGAGGATAAAATAATTGCTGCAGGTAATAATAACACTAACAGAATTGATCTAAATAAATACTCAGCTAGTGCAAAACACTTTTAACAGTACTGTCCCTGTGTGTTTCCACCCATATATTTTATTCTAAACTCTTTGTTTTTGTTTTTGCTAGTGATATATTTAACTCATATGGTATAGATATGTACTAGTCTTTATAATAAATATCATTGCTTTGAGCGAAAAAGCCCACAATATTAATTATTATTCCTTCTTTGAGGATATGACACAGCTTTTCTCTCACTGTGTATCTGTGAAATGCAACAGATTTGCTTTATGGTATATTGTAGCAGAGTGCTTAAGCAGCAATATTATGACTCTTGGCATTTTTTAAAACCCTCTGAGCCTATACTTACACAGTAATACCTGAATGAGTGACCTCAAGGAAGAGCAATGGGGAGAACCATTTTTTGGGAAGCATCAAAATGAATTTACATGCATGTTTATGAGGTAAAGTACATTTATGACCTTCAGTGGTTATCTACATTTTAAAGCCACTGAAACATAAAAGAGGTTTGTCACCATGGTGCCTCTTTGCATATACCACTTATGTTACCAAAAAAATGAAAGCGCTTGTGCTGGGTAATTCACCAATGTTTTGACACGGTCAAAATGCAGTTTCAGAGCAACCACAACAAGAGTTTAACAAAGAGGAGAGGGGACAGACTTAGACAAAGGAAACAAGGAGGAATAGAAAGGGAGAGATCTCGGTAATGACAAGCACTTCACAGTCAGAGCCAACCTCCCTCCACCCACGCACCCCGATGAGATAATTCCTTCTCCAAATTGCAATCAAAGCTCAGAAAAACACTCAAGGAGCAGGAGCCCTTTCAGCCATTAACTCACCAGGTCCTGGGGTGCTACTTTTTAAATGTAATGTTTCTTTGAATATGTTTTCAGTATATTGTCCCCCCTCCTTTTTTTAATTATCAAATCTATTCCCTTTTTTCAAGCCAGCATTGTTTTGGGAATTGATATTCAAGCTGAGCAACTGCTTTGACAAAAGAATATTTAAAAAGCTACGAGCTTGCTTGCTATCTCTTTTTAAGTCATTGATCTCACTTAATACTAGGCAAAGAATCACAGTCACACAAGGGCTGATAGAGTTTCTCATTAACATGTAAAATGGCAGCAAATTTATGCTCAGTTTACAGGTGCATGTACTAATGTGACCAAGTGCAACCATCAAGACACTTTAGAGGACACACTCCTGAGTTTTACATTCTGGTATCAATAGACAGAGTCAACATCATACAATGAACAATCATTAACTGGTGTGGTCACCCATTCTTGGAGAACAGAAGTATACTTAAGAGAAATTCCACAAATAGTCCAGCTTGTTTAGAGAACTGGGACTGGAGGTATTTGGGTGAAGATGCTATGTGTGGGCAGAGCTATAGGCTGCTGATGTAACACTTCCATGAATGGTTTAGTAAAAAATGAAAACAACAGGTCAGTGAACTCAAATCATGGTATAAATAAATACACACATTTTCTCAAGGATAACATGTCGACCCATTTCAATGTTCCAGTCACCTCTGTAAAACCCCACGCAGGACTCAAAGGTCCTAAATGGCAGAGAAAAGAAAGCTTAGTCCTGTGCGTTTGGTGTCAAGTGGTTCTATTTGTCATAATTATGTGGTTGTAAAGGGAAAGTCTTGAAAAGGTCTAATCAATCTGATTTAATTAAGTGCAGTCAGTCATTTGAAATGAACAGAATAGAATTAATAAGCACATTGTAAATTTGCATTTAAACCCATGTAATTATACCAATTCAGTGGCCTCAAAAGCTCACTAATTTTCTTTCAGAAAAACAGAATAGAGACAGAAACAATTTCTCCTCCTTTCTTCTTTGATTCTCAATGAATATGCAAAGGTTGGGAAATAGCTTTAAATGATAAAATTATTGTGGCAGTTTACTATTTACAGTTATGCTTAAGATGATGCGTGATAGATGTCCCAAAGATGTTCTTACCTTTTATTATTACATGCCAAGTACAGAAATTCTGATATGTTAGTAACCATTTTTTTTAAACCTGTGGCTACACTGCAGTCTTTTACTAGATTTATAGATTTAATCAGGGGATCTGCTGACTGGTTAAATGTAAAAAAGAAAAAAAAAGAAAAACATTGTTTCAAGCACCTCTTTTCACCTTCTATCAAACATAAGTCCATTTAAAATCTCCTACTCAGCATTCCCAGCTAATAAATGCCTAATTTAACAGGTTCTTTTCTACAATCATCTTATGTCTAACTCATAATACCAGCTTGTAAAGTGGCACCTCTACAGGCCACATGAGGGAAAAACTCCAAAGTGTTTAAACACCGAAGAATTTATTACCAAGTTCATCAATTGACAATCAAGAAGAAAAAGCGATTGGATCAAGGAGCTAAGGCAGGGATGTCAAGATCCTGTCCTCGAGGGCCGGAATCCAGCAAGTTTTACTGTTTACCTGCACTTAGCACACCTGATGCAAATCAAATAGATCCAACTGTTTCTTGTCAACCAATTAAGTAATTTCAGTCACCTGTGTCGGAGCATGGAGACAACCAAAACCTGCTGGATACTGGCCCTCGAGGACCTGAGTTTGATACCCCTGAGCTAAGGTGCTTTTTAATCAAAGTTCCTTTTAAAATATCTTGACCAATATATTCCCCTGGTGGCATATCAGCAAAGAAATAGATGAAGATGGTGCTTAGCTAAAATACAAAAGCGAGTTAATGTGACTTAATGTGATTATCTAATGACCAGTCAAACCATTTTTAAACCTTTGGAGGAAAAATCAGTAAAACTGGTTTAATAATAGCGGATGGTTAAATGTAATGGGAAGAAACCTGACCGAGCATTCATAAATCGAGGAGACGCTGGACCATTACAGGTCTGTGGAGCTCAGTTAGTTTGAAGAATAAAGGATGGTTGGGTAAGCGGGAAACACGTAGTCTTTAGGTTCATGGATTAATGGATGACTGATTCTGTGACTGAACGGTGAGCTGGCCTACTGGCATATCGACCAACTGACTGACTGATTGACAAGGTGACTGACAAGGTGACTGTTTATGAGTTGGGTTTCACATGGGTGATTCCCTTAGACTCATTGAAGCATTTCCCCTTGAGAGCACCCAGCACTATGAAAACATTCTTGACTTTCTTTATGACCCTATGTCATTAAAGCAGACTTCTCTGTAAACATCAAGAAAGTCTCAGTCCTGAGAGACCACGAAACACATTGAAAGAGCTCTGCATTTCGTCAAAGTAATACTTCACCTGTTAGACAAAGCATCAATCATATACTACAGTTTTCTAACCTTGCAGTTTTGTATTTACTTATCATTTTTAAATAGTTTTTAATGCATACATTTGAACTAAGCCCAGCTTGTGAAACATTTCACTCAACATTGTGCAAATAGCACACAAATAAACATGACAGCATTGCCAATGAAGCTTACCTGCCATGGAAACAGCTGAAAATTACCCACATCCCACAATCCAATGTACTATTTATGTTTCTGATTCCATGTGAATAAGTTCATATCTCCCATACAGTATTGGTATAATTCAGGACTGAGCACAAAACAAATACTTCCTTTTAAGGCACTACAGCGTCTGGACAAGGAGCTGGGAAAGGTTGCATTTTTATAATAGTGTATTTGACCATGCATAATACAAATTCATTCCTGAAAGTAAGGGAAGCGACTTCTGCTGAAAGGATTCTTACAATTTATGATTCACATCTGTTATTTTCCTTCTCATCGATACCAGAATCTCGCCTCATGCACGCAAAATTTCCCAAGCGTCTTTGAATCATTTCCAAGTGGCCTCCTCCGTCTTGGCACTAATCAACAAAGTTAATTTGTTTCTCCATTTATTTTTATGAATCCTCCAGCTACCGCACTCTGGTTTCCTCAGCTCCACAATTCATTCCTCCTGCTAACTGGCAAAAGCTCTCTTCATTTATCAGATCCACACAGCCGGCTTATTACAAGAGTCCTCTTATCTGTCATATTTCCTTCCAGTAGCGCCGCAGTGGTTACAAATGGGACTTAGTCTATCTGGCTTGGAGCTGATGAGGGGGGAAATGAAATTATTGCGATTAGATCTGACCCAAATGCAAGCGTGCTTTGAGTGTGTGTTAGTGTGTGTATGTGTGTAGTGTTAGCATAGCCTATTGCTTGTTGTATTTGTGTGTTTCTAAAATATGGCGAGTGACAGTGGCTACCATCAAGACAGAAGCCTTATTCGAGGCCACTGAAGGTCAGTGATTATATGAAGTACATTTTCTTCATTCAATAATATCAGTAATGCCTGAATTTCAGCTATTTTAAAGAACAGTCTGATCTTCTTTGTGTTTTTGTCTTGCTCACTCACACACACAGCGATACAAATACAGACACAGACAACCACTGTTTTTTGCTTTTTCAGTGAATAATTTAACATCTAACCCAAACTTTAACACCATAGTGTGCCACCTGACTGCCAATCAGTTGACTCATCTGCTCCTGTGTAGAAAACAAACAGGACGGTCCTGATGCAAGCCAGGAGGCACCTCTCCAACAAAACCAACAAAAGGAAAAATGCACAGTTATCCATAGCAGTCAGATCACATAGACATTAGAGATAGAAATTTAATCGATGTAATTAATAGGATCATGGATATTCCATGAAGACCTTTAATAAGGCTAACATATTAAAAACATACTTTGAAAGTGACTTCAGTTCCTATAGAAAATAGGGAAAAAAACCTCTCTTGTATCTGCTAAATACAAAATAAGTGCAGATATTTGTAAGGCTGTAAGATGTTTTTTAAGCCATCTTACCCTTCCAAGTATGTAATATTTTCCCTTCCCTGCAGAAATCAACAGGATGCGTGAAGAGCCTTTTGTTGTTTTTGTTAAGCGGAACAGCTTGTGTTTTGCAGTTATGCGTACGTTACATAAAATAGATGCATTAAATGAACCTGCTTTAAGTGAAAAGATGTACTAATAATCATATACTAGGAGAATGGGGATGAATAATAACAGATTAGATGCCATACAACACCTCCCATGAATATTTATAGTATGTATAATGTCTCTGCACTGTTGCTTACTTAATATTTAAAATATTTAAACATACAATTCATTGTTTTATTAATATCTTTTAACACAGGAAAACCAACTGACTACTTTGGCTTTAAGATATAACTGCTTACCCCAGCAGAAACTGTCAAGTTATCCTTGTGAGTTTGGTAATTAGTCTTTTTTCCTCTTTTTGTAGAAAAAAAAACAGTTAAAAAAACAGCAGTGCTTTACATTTTAATGGATAACAATAACTCCTTCAATCCTGTTTGTCAATTATGTGTTTTTAGTTACAATAGGATTCCTGTGCCTGTTTTTATCTACTTATTTATTTAATATATTTTGTTTCAGTAATGCTCTTACTAGAAGTGATTCAATGCTTCCATTTGCTGCTTATTTTATGAGCATCATGTCCTTGGACTAAGATAGTCAAGGTTCCCCCAAATGCAGTTTCCTTCTACAATAATGGTCTACAAGGCGTGTAAGTGGTGAGCAGAGGAAACATTAATATTTGAAACCATTTTTAAAACCATTAGGCTTGTTCTGCGCTTGTGTCTCATGTATTTTTTTTTCTGGTTAGAGAGTAGTAAGAGGTTGGTGACTGTTAAGTGAGGCAGGGAGTAATTGTGCAAAAATCATCGATTCTTAGGGAGTGCAATGCTTTTAAGTCCTTGTATTTGTCTGGCTGTCGGTCTGTTCTGGATTTTTACAAAGTCAGAACAGTCTTTGTAAAAGTGTGTGTAGTTCTCTTTTTGAAGTTATGGGTTAATGTAAAATGTGTGAGTTCAGTTTCAAGCTCCTGTGTGTTGGTTTGCGCAGCATATCAGATTAGTATTTCTTGGCCTGAATGTGAGCACATCTGCAGTGAGAGTTTAACATCTGGAGCTCACATTTGTTCCCACAACCACTTCTCCCAATGACAATAAATGCACTACAGAGAAATTAAGAGAGGACGCAAGGAGAAAGAAGTGCTACTCCACTGCAGAGATAACAAGTATTGGACGGATGGATGGATGGACGGACGGACGGATGGACGGACGGACGGACGGATGGATGGACAGATGGACTTGTAGCAGAAAGGGGTGTAGTTATTGGTGGCTTTCAACTCTGGTGTGTCTCAGTGAATAGTTGCTGGGGGAAACTAAAGGTATGTAGAATGTATGTGCTGACTTTCTTGCTAGCTGAGTCTCGTCACTTCCTGGTGTTCCTCTACTTCCTCTTTTTTTTTAGTGGTAGATAGACTTGCAGAGGCAGCTGCCATTTATGTTTAACATTTTCCATCCAGTGTTGGTCATTATAGTATTTTATTGCTGAGACTCACATGGATTTCGCTGCAGGCGACATGCTTCTCATTGACTGTTTTTGGTTCGATGGTTGCTGCTGCAGGCCACTGTCTTTTTGCACTGATTGTTTAATCACGCCATGCAGTCCTTGATTGTTGACAGGGATAGAGATGCTAGTGCAGATGCAGAGCTATGGACAGCTTGATGCAGAGGACCCCAGCTGCTTTTGCTTGGGATGACTTGCACAACTTGTGGTGACATCGTCGCCAGACATAGTAATAATTCAGTTGTCACTCCCGCCATTGATGGTGAATAGCCACGTTTTAATGATTGTGTGTATATGTGTGTGCACAAGTGAGAAACAGTAGAAAACCTTAGCTGTTAATTGGACATATTTCTGTTTTTTTTTTTCCTATGTTGCATATCTTTATGCTTATCATATTGTTTGGACTATAAGTCGCAGGAGTAAAAAAATGAGTAATAAAAAGGATAAAACCACATATAATTCAAACTAAACTACAAGTCACATTTATTCATGTCAGGAAATATTATATTAATACCCCTGGCAACTACCAGATCGTTGAGACGTAACTGCTGTTGACAAAACTTCATTAGGCAGCATGTTCTGGCTAGTGATTCTCAAATTGGGTTTTTTCCTACCTACAGGTCCTACATTTATGAAATAACCCAATCTGCTGCTATTAAATACATGCTAAATATCCAAGTGAAAGCTGACTTTTTGTGACCTTAAAAATATGCTTGAGAACAGAGTAAAACTGGCAGTTGGCAATAAGATCAGAGATTACATGCTTTGCTAGGAATCAGAAGTTCAGGTCATCTTTTGCCTTCAGCCTGAGATTAACTTTCTTTGTTTTCTTCATTGCAGAAAGAGTAACTTCTGCTTTTCATCCATCTCACACAAGATTTTCACACACTTCAAACTTTCTATCTGCTGCTAAATTGCTGTTTTTGGCTGCATATTGTTTCTCAGCTAAGTTTTTTGTTTGTTGGTGGTATTGGCACAGTATAAAGTTGTCACAAGCATTTTGTCACAGTATTTTGGTTGTTAAGTGTAGCTGGAAAGGCCTGAAAACCTAAGGCTGAAAAGAGGGGTTTTTCTGGGTGTCTGAACATGCTACAAACGTCAGCAAATGTTGCATGTATCAAAAGAATTGCATTAAAATATTCTCAGTAAATACCAAAATGGCTCTTTAGCACATTCTGTAATTTTTCATTCAGTCAGTATGCCCACTATATTTACCATCTGGGAGAAGATTTAGTACACTAGTGCAACATCAAGAAGTACAAAAAAAAAACAAGAAAAAAACTGTTATAGGTTAACAAGGATTCAGCCATCTTGAATTTAAACAAAACATTTTTAAAACATCATTCTGGACTTTTTTGCTGCTCACATTTTTATGACGTACTGGGGATTTTATCATAGCAGGCTGGAATTAGTATAGAATGAGCATACAACCCTTGTGATTAAAAAGTTATTGAAAACTTTACGATATGTCAGTGGGCATAGCCATGACGTCTACTTGATGCTGATGTTTCACTGTAAACCATGATTTTTTTTGATCAGATCTAAAACCATCCAGTGCTTATTTAACTCATCATATGTTACACAGAGCCCTCATGGACAGTTGCATCTCAGTATGCTTCCATCACCATAGCCATGCCCTTGGCAACAGGAAGTGAATGATTTTAAAGTTATAAAACATATGAAGATGAATAATGTTCTACAATGTCATCCACTTGATGGTAGGAACAGACCCTCCTTCCAGCAAAAGCCTGGTTGCAAATCACCCATCATACTGCCCTTATTCATCCAGCCGACTTAGGTGAAGTGCTAGTCAAAACGTTGTTGCTACACTGGCTGGTTTCTGAGAACAAACTCTGCCCACTGCTGTCTAGCCATTGTTTCCTTTGAGAATGTGAACAAATGTGGCCTTTTCTCATTGCTGAAGAAGCATTTCTAGTGTGACATGTTAGCGCTGACAACGTCGTGCAACGTCGTTTTAGCCTTTTTAGCCTTTTTCCTTACTCTGAGCAGGAAAGGTGGGTGAGGCTTTTTTCTTGTAAACATGCACAACATTGGGAGAATGACCAGTCACTAGAACCCCTTTCCCTGTTTTAGATCCCTCCATCAGAGTACTAAGTCCTGATTGGCCTCCCTATTTGTTTTGTTGTAATTATCTTTGTGTGGTTGCCTTTTGTATTTGAAGCTCTTCGCATTAAATACATATTTTCAGCTAGTGTGGCTGACTAGTCAGAAGCCCATGAAGCGCTACTGAGTTAGCAGTTCATCCAAAACTCATTCAGCTGTTTCACCCAAAATTAATGTGATAATGTGAGAATGTGAGAGCAACAGAACACACAGACTCACTCAGTGTGACCTCACAATTTTATAAGATGTTTGAGGAATATTTGATGTATGGAACATTTAAAAAATAAGGCTATCTAAAAAAATCTCTTTAAATTACCAGTCTGTCAAGTTAATTTATTCTACATTGGTTTTGACATCTCTTTTATATGATGTTTAAGAGCTTACTGAAGTTAAACTGTTTGGAAAATAAAAGTCTGAAGGGCGTACCATTTTTCTGTCTTCTGCTTTACTTTTCTTTTTCTTTGCTTTTCTTTGTTCTTGATGCAAGTACAGTACATTTTCACTAAAAGCTCCCCAGGCCTTCTCTCCCCTTTCTTTTTTCTTCTCTTTCACCCCTTGTCCTCATTTAGTTCTCTCTTACCACCATCTATTAGTTGACAAGGGACAAGTTCAGAGTCCCTATGAAAGCCCGTCTGTCTTTTTCTGCCTTCTAGTCATCCTATGGAGTTGGTGTACAGTCATCCGTGACCACCCCAGATCGTACTGCTCCCAGTCCCCTTGACTCAGGAAGGTTTCTGGGACTATCATGGCCTCAAGGTGGTTAGATAGAGCATAACCTGACTTCATGCTGTTTGGCTTTGTCATTAGGTTGCTAATTGTAAAAATGGTGGTCTATCACTGTCACTACCCCCCACTGCATTACATACAAGCACAAGTTCTGTTAAAGACCTAAACGATGTGATACACTGAGATTTCAACACCTGCAAGTGATTGTGATAGCTTTGATGTGCGAGTGTTTGTGTGTGCCCGTGTACACCTCTATAATGTCAACAGCTTTCTTATTTACGGCGTTCTCTGAGCCGAGAGTTAACATTAAAATGAATTGAATTGTGTATCAGTTTTGACAAATCTCCTCAAATGGGAGAAAGCAGCTGTGGGTCTATGAGGCAGAAAAAGCCCAGCATGCTAATGTTTTCCACTCGGGATTACAGGCTCACGCGTACACTCAGGCATGCTCATGATACGTGCAAATCTCTGTGCTCCCTTAATGTTTTCCTTTTTTTATGCATTTCATACCAAGTCAACAATCTTCCCTGCAAAGCCTACCATGAGTCATTGCAAAGTTTTTTTCACACCTCATAGCGAGATAACCAGAAGTCATTAACTGGGCCGTAAAGCCTTCTTTTAAAAAAAAGAAAAGAAATTTTAAAGCTTCCACATTTGGTTTTAAAAGTTGGTCTTAGTCCCTCAACAAAGAAAACACAATTACAGATTTGAGTATTAAAACAGCCCAGTATAATTGATACTGGAATAATGGGATGGACTCTCCCACCACGTTCACACACTGACACTTCCCCCCTTTTAACTTCATAACTGTGTGGCTACAAATCATGCTCTTAATAAAAAATTAATTAGATGCGTCTTTTATTGTTGTCATCCCCATTAAAATATAGTCTATGGATTTTCACACAACTGCATCAGTAAAAGCACCCGCATCACCCCCCCACCTTTCCTTTGTGCTTTCTTCCCTCCTCAGTATTCTCTCTGTGAGCCTCCTCCAGCTGTTTAAAGCACATGAGAGAAGGACTGGGGGAGGCCATCCATTATTACACCATACACTTTCAAAGAACTACTTTCACATGTGGCAAATGTTTTTACCTCAAGGAGAAGCTAATATGCTAGCATCTAACAAATGGTTCAGGTGCAAATGCATAAATAAAATATAAAGCTATGTAGTCACTGGATGGATTAACTTTATAATGTTTGTATGTTTATTTTATAGATTTTACATGGAGGTTGTTCTTACATATAATGAATCCTGTGCAAATTGATGGCCTTGGGCTTATTTTTCAAATGATTTTTCTTGTTAAAAGAATTTGATATTCATCTTTTTGTCACATTAAATAATCTCTATTACCCTCATACTTTCACAACATAAATTCATGACCTGTGTCGGCATGGAGAGAAATGCCAAAAGGAGACAGATGTGTGCTTTTGAGGAAATGACACAGAACAGTTACTTTCTCCTAATGTTCCCTTTTAAGGTTCTGGTGGCTATGAGGGGCTTGGGTAAACATAAGTTCATTCCATTCTTAACTCAGAGATCCTGGCAACATGTTTATTGATGACAAGAACATTCCTGGTTTGCCTTCAAATAGTGGATTGAGTTAGATTAATTGATCAAAGGCATGTGTAACAAGAATGTTAGATACCACATGAGCATAAAAAGGTAAAAAAAAAATGCTTTCTTTTTCCAATTTAATCCCATTAAATTAATTAATTGTTTTAGGAAAAGCTTTCTTTCACCCTTTTAAAACCTTACCAAGAACTTCAGGTAGATATTTTTTCACAGTAAGGGCATATAGGAAAATGATAAAAGTTACTTACCACATTTGAAAAGTCACAGTGGAGCAAGGCATGAATTTAGCCACATATAACATCAATCAAATACAAAAGTGTGGTCACGTGGGCAGCACACTGTCATGACATCGGAGCAAAGTCAAACACAGAGACCTTTAAGTTGCTGATGCGATTTGCAGTGGCTCAAACATGTGGGAGTTACTTGTCAAATCAGACAGGTAGATAGGATGCTGACAGGCAGCAAGGTAAAGGCGCAGGGGAGCGCAGACCAGCAATTAGTTTAGATTGATTTAGGTTGAGGAGCCACCCACGTCCATCTTGGCAGGAGCAAACTGGAGGCCAGCAGCTGTGAGAAGCACCAGGTTAATTAGCAGTCTGTAGATCTGCTCCAGTGTGTGTGCTGTGTGCTAATATATCCCTCCCCTCACCTGGAATGCATATGACCAGATGTGTGCTAAATCACATACATTACCCCCACCCCCACCCCCCATCAGACTTAACCCCCCACACAGGTTCACATACACAAGAAAACACACAGGCATGTTCACATGCAGACAAATTAGCATGATTGGCAAACAGCAACATCATGCTGTACCATTGGCTGATTAAAGGGGCTTCGTTCTATTAATGGCCTGTATGCACAGAGACAGAGATGAGACTAAAAACACACACCAGCCCTCTAATCACAGATGTGTGCAGACGTGTGTATGTGTGTTCATCATTTTGACTCTTTTTCTCTGCAGTGCCTGGCTTCTCATCCTTTGCAATTAAAAGGTACCAATTGTGGTTGTCATTAATCAGCATGTCCGCATGGCACTCTCCAATTCATAACTGTCAAATGCAATGGGCAGAAAGTAATAGGTCACCAATTATACACAGGGAGCCTTGTAAGGCTTTAAAGACAGTGGGTTTACTGAGTCACACAGAGCCACGTGCACACGCACGGCTGAATAGACTTGAATGCAGGAGTATGCACACACAGAGACACGTGCATGCAGAAACCCACTTAGAAACACACACCCCACCATGCAGCTACACACCTTTCATTTCTCCCTCGGTGAGAGGTTTGACAGGACCTGAGGTGAGGAAAAGGAGAGCTGGGAGGGAGGCAGGAAGAGAGAGCAGTGAGGAGATGAGAGTGCAAGTGTTCCAAGTCCTTTAACACCAGAGCGACTAAAATGAAGCAAGATGTTTTTCCTTTGAAGGGCTGAACTCTGTTTTAGTGAAGCAGCTGTTGAACTGGAGCCCACAAAGAAAGAAGCAACAGTAAAGTATTTCTCATTCTTCCAGTCTTCATTTAGTGATAAAAACAAATGGAAACGTTCTCGACCCAGATGTGGACACAAACCGATGTACTCAGTCAAATGAATGTCAACGTTAACAATGCTTCGTTCTGTTCAGAAACATGTAAAACATAAAGGCTTAGATTTAAAGTGTCCTGCAAGCTGATAAGCCAAAATGTGACTGAACTGATGCTTTTGATTTTGTATCTACAGTTAAAACATGTTGTAAAGCATGTAGAACACACACATACAGCACAACACACTCTTTCACATGTGACTTAAATTCAGCATTTGGAACAAGAGGGCTGAATGATATAATTGCCACCAGATGTAATGGCCTGTCGAGCTGCAAGTTCTGGTTTCTAAATAAACAGCCGTTTATGACTCATAGCCTCACAGTGGTGATGGAGCTCCGGTTTCCCCTATTGAAGCACAAATAAATAATCAAGAGCACCCCCTCAACGATCCACCATTACCGTTTTGTTCTTGGCAAGCGATTGTGGTAAAGGGTATGGTTTGTATTATCCTAAAAGGAAAGAGGGAAATGTTCATCCTTTTTCAATATAAATATGGATTTGCATAATGTTTTGCTTTTCTTGCATAAACTTGGAGGCATGCAAAAACAAATGATGCAATCCTTCACACATCAATAGATGCACATAGACCTCAAAAATATAAAGTTACTGATTTATGACGTGTATTTTATACATCTTTGACCTGACATTCTGCCTCTAAAACATTGTTATACTAAGCATATTGCTTGGGAGACAGTATGTAAATAAAGTTACAATGAAATTTTCAAAAAACAGTGCAAAAGAGACCTTTCAGATGCTGTGTCAGTTTGCATACTGAAAAATAAAAACAGTAATATGTTACTTAGACAAAGTAGTGAATTACAGTGTGGCTGGAACAGGTATAAAATAGAGACAATTCCTTCAGTAAAAGTATACTGAAGAAATAACAACACCATGTTTTCTCCCTCTCTCTTTAGCTGTTCATGTTTTAACACCAGATTATAACCTATGAAGTGACATACAGTTGACTGAACAGACTAATCCACAGATGTTTTAAAAACCTTTCTAGACAAAATCCTTCTTTGTACAGCACCATCTGAAGCCTTAACCTTTAAGACATCAGCCAGAAAATAAACAGTACATGATGTAACACTGAACTGGACTAGCTGGTATGATGATAATAAATAAAGAGTTAAAAAACTGTCTCACAGATCTTAAATGACAGACAGAGATCCCTAAAACAAAAAAATAAAATCACTAAATAAATCAAATTCTCTTCAAGTTCTTCCTCCTGCTGTGTCATGCTTCAGTTTGTCCACAGTTTTCATGAAATAGACATTTCTGTGGAAGTCTTTAATGGTCATCATACCAAAACTGGAATAATTTATTTATAAACTGATGCTGGCTGGTGTTAGGTTGGACATAAAGCAGCGATCTACACAAAACAGAGCTAACTGGAGTCTAAATCCCAGAATGATTTAATCAAAATAACCACTTAAATAAAGGCAAATCAGACAAAATAAGTGTTTTAAAGCTCTTTGACTTTTTGCTGCTTTCAAAATAAGTAAATAAATAAATATTTGGTTGTTTAATTTGTTTTTTGCATTTGGGAAATATTCAAATCCCTTTTGTTAATATTAATAAACAATAGTAACAGTTTACTCACATCACCATAATCTGCCAGATGTTTTCACCTCCTGAGGTGAAACAGAACTAATATTTATTGTCATAAAAGGCTAAAAACAATTTGTCTGCTGTATTCGTCTGTGATTTTCTCTTTCTGTAAACATCAGATTTGTATTGTGTTTTACTCTACAGCTCTCTCTGGGTCATTGTCTTGTTTCAAGGAGGGATGGGAAAGGGAGCGGAGGCAGCCAGAGCACTGTATATGGAATTAATACCCACACTACAGTTTTTCTACAGTTTTCCACAAACAGATGTCAGGTAGACTTTTACCGGGAATACTCCTGGAGACAACACGCTCTTCTAGGTATTTATTTGACCACAATAACAGAGAGCTGTTATAATCACAACTCATACTGCTGAGAGTTTCAGTGTCTCTCTCCTTCACCAATATGCCACCGCATGCCCCCCCAACCCTCCTTCTATGCATTCATAGAAGAGCTAAGCCTTAATGGTAACACAAGCGAGAACAAATATAATATTCTAACTTTAAAACACATGTAACTAATATAAATCTTGTATACATTTTCAAGAGGAAATGAGGGGCTGGATGAACTGGTAGAATGATCCTTATTGTACATTTTATCTTCTGTAGGAAAAGATATTGTATGAACTTATATTTTTGTATTTATTCCATCTGCAGCAATGTCAATGCTCTCAGGGGTGTTTCTGTTATTTTACATTTTGTGTATTCCAGCAGCTTCACATCTGCTATTTCCTATTTTTCTTGATGCTTTTAATCAAGAGTTTTTGCATTAATTGCATAGACTGTAAAAAGCATCCAATACACACAATCTCTATTAATTAAACAATAGCATAGCTATTTGCCCCCTTATTGGATTATAATAACAACATTCATACAGTTAAGCAAACAGCTTCCATTTCACACACCCCTCTCGTCACATCTGCAATTATTCAGTCAATGTACTGAGTCCAGTGTCAAAATGGCAATACCCAGGATGTCACACTCACATTTGCCACGAGCCGTACTGGTGTCCAGAATGAATGCTGGGGACCTTTCTCTCTTCACCAGCCAGCAGGTAGAATTTTTGAAACTGACAGAAAAATTATAGATTCTACACAAAGCAGACAGGTTAATAGCTCGAATGGAAAACTGGACAATGTGTGTGGAGGGAAAGAACATGCTTTGAGATCAATGTGTGTGTGCAAGAAAAAAGAAGCATGTGTATGCAAAGGAAAAGGCTTAATTTCTTATGCTATTACATTTTTGATGGTTAAAATAATAAACTCAGTCACTTTGTTCATATAAATGGACGAGTCTCTAAATCTTGGTAAATATAAACAGTAGGCGTTAAACTCTTGAGATGTCCAACAGGTTGATTACAGTGCATGTCTCCGTCTTAATAAGTAAACAATTTCTAACAAAATAGATATCTGGGACAGTTTTTAATGTGAAAATGCTCACACAGAGCCAAAAGACATTTATTATTCAGTCTATCCATGCAATTCTTCACATTAATTCAATTGCATGTGTCCAAACACACACACACTCATACACCTAGACACACAAAAAACATATATATATATATATATATATATATATATATATATATATATATATAAATCCTAAAATGAGTGTACAAAGCCAGAAGGAACAGAAGAAAATCTGCAACAAACTGCAGAAGCAATATTATTTCCATGTGTTTTTCCAAGAGACACACAAACACACCTTATTTCTATTTCATACAAAAGACGGTCATCATTGTGAGTGTTGACAGATTCCACAACATGTTTTAAAAACACAGTCAAATCTACTTTCTATGCATTGAGTGTATTCATTTTCTATGCATGAGTAATAGCTGGAGGCAATCTTTGCTGGTATTCTCAATGGATAGAACTTGAAGAGGAGAAGTTTTGCCACGAAAAGACAGCACTTTGAATGCAGCTGAAAATAAATCTGGTATCTAACAGTATCGGCAACTTCAGGAATAAATGTATTGTAAACTACACTTTTTCGGAATGTTTTTCATGTTTTTATGTGACTTATCAATACATCAATGCAGCTATATGCTATATGGAAACCTACAAATACTGTAGAGAGAGGTGCGCTCTTATATTTTCACCTTAGTGCTTATGGCTGTGTCCTTGGTCGTGGCTGTTTTGTTCTTTTCTCCATCATGTCTACTCAGCTTGGAAATTGCTTCATTTTAGCCTTTTGACTGCAAAATGAAGCATCTCAAATAAATTGCATCTTTACAAAAAACGCTTTGATTCTGACACATGCAATCACAGTAAGAGCATGGTACTTCCCACCTGTTCAGTCCACATTCAAGCATGTCAATTTGGCCAATTTCAAAGGCCTGTTGATTTCATCCTGAGCAACATTTTTACCCCTTTAAACTATCTCATGTGTCTGTCAGGGAAACCTGAAAAGTGGCTAGAAAACCCATTGAAAGATTCACGGGCGCTCACATGAAGATTTTATAAAGGAACAAGCCATGTAAAGAAATTAACAAGAACATAATGTAAAAAGAGTGATGGAACTCAATGTTGTTCAACACAGTGACGCCAGAGCAAGTGCAGCTCAAAGATCCCCGTGATGATGAACCCCATTGAACAACAGGTACTCTTACCCTGACGCGGGTCATCGAGGACCCATCTAGAACCAGGCCTGAAGGTGGGGCTGGGCCTATATGCCCGGTCGGGCTCAGCAAAAGGGTTACATGAGGTCAGGTGCAATGTGAGCTAAGTCATTCTTGTGCAAGTCACTAGGACACAGTCAGTCCACTGCAGGGATGACTATACACCCACTCAAAAGATGGCAGAGGAAGAAAAGCTTCATGATGCCTTCTTGGATCTTGGGGCCTTCCTCTGTTTCTGATCCTTGGAGGGGGTGCATGATCACATTTATCATTAGATATTGCACATCCTAATTTACTAAAAGCATGCTTCATACTGCGTTATGCTGTATGTTTAATAATCAGTTGCTGTTTATCATTTTCTGTTCTTTCTTTCTTTCTTTCTTTCTTTCTTTCTTTCTTTCTTTCTTTCTTTCTTTCTTTCTTTCTTTCTTTCTTTCTTTCAGAGGCCATAAGATGTTATTGGTTATGTTTATTTGCAGATTAGTTACCCATTGTAATGTTATTTTTCTTTTCTTTTACTCACTCTCCTTCTTTTGTTTGTTCTACTTCCTGTCAGGTCCACCATTTTCATGTAATTGAGCTATGCTAAATTTAAATACACATCATTACAGCGGATCATCCTTCTGGTTGCTATGACGATGATAAGGACAAGGTTACAAAAAATAATAGTCCGTTGTCCAATGTGTTACTATGAGATTTTAAAAATCTTTATACAAGCATTTCTCAATAAATTATACAGGATATTAAAGTGAATATTCATAATCATGTTATTTCCTAATCATAACCAAATGTTTTTTATTGAATAATCATAAATTATTTATTTTATTCCTAACAATGTAATACAGACCAAAGGAAATCAAAATCTAATTTAAAAAAGTACAGATGTATTTATTATTATTGACACATAAAATTGAAAAGCCATTCTGTCTTGGTTAAAAAAACAATAAAGATCTCAAAGATACTATCGTCTGAAAAAGATTTCAAGAAGGAGGAAAAGTGAGCAGCATTTGCTTGACAGCTAAAAGTCTGTCCCCTTTGGCATCTTGTTGATAAGCCAGTGCTGTGAAATGTTTCTCTGCAGCCTTTTATTGTTTCAGAGAAACGTCGTTGTTCATGCTATAGTGGGAAATAAGTAATGTTGACCAGGTACCTGTATGTATGAGTGAGTAACAATAAAAATTAACCTAAACAGGTTCTCATTTAAACTAAATCTGGTGTGATGAAATAATGTAAAAATAAAAAAAATGAAGTGAATAAGCAATGGTCGCAAGGTTGAAATGTCATTGCAGTGGGCCTAAATGGCAGGCTGTAACCCCCTTTGTCCACATTGTTTCCCCTCTTTATTGTAGAAAGGAGGCCACTAAAGCACATAGTAATCTGAAAGATGAAAAGAAACATTTGGTGTCACTGGAAGGTGCTCAAACTTGAGCATCTGTGGCTGAAGAAAGTGAAAAACAACATTTTCAAATAAATCTCTGCAGAGCAAAGGTCTGAATTCTGACAGAAAAATAGAAACCGGCTGAGATAAAATGACAAAAGTGAATGCCAACAGGTTGTATCCACATTATAACATGATGAAGAGGATAATACTGCTACTGCCTTTGTCTTAGATAAAAAAAAATAGATGATTTTTAATATTATTACCTCCGCCAAGGAGATTATGTTTTCATAGGAGTTTGTTTTTTTCTGTTAGCAACATGACTTAAATAGTTATTGATGGATTTTTATTACATTTTCAGGATATGTTGGGAGTGTTACTTGTAACAAAAGTTTAACTTTTGGTGGAGGTCCAGAAAAGATGGATTCTGGATCACTTTTAAATTTTCAGTAACACCATGGTGCTGCTTGGCAGAGGTCTGTGCTTTCAGAGTGCTTTTATAGTTTATTCTTACTTTATTATACATAAATGTTGCATGGACCAAAGACACTGACACAAAATATTTTCTCGTATGCTGCCCATCAACTGTATAACAAAAGCTTTACAGTCCTGCCCATGGCGCTGACTAACAGGTAATTCTTCAATTCACAGAACAGATGATGTTTTAGTTGAGTAAACAGCTGTTTAATGCCAATGTTATATAAACAAATCAACCTAGCAAAGCAGTTGAATTCAAGTTACCATTATATCATACGGGTACAGGCGGCTGAAATGAGCTTCCTCCGCAGGGTGGCCGGTGTCTCCCTTAGAGATAGGGTGAGAAGCTCGGC
>JBAMHV010000018.1:11943531-11954333 GCA_037177535.1 Pseudomugil gertrudae
TCTGGGCTTCCCTCCTTAGGCTGCTGCCCCCGCGACCCGACCTCGGATAAGCGGCAGAAAATGGATGGATGGATTATATCATACGCTAACATTGACATGAAATTAAGTCCATAAAATAGTGTTTGTGACTGTTTTTTTATCCATGCCATTAGAATAAAAAATAACATTTACAGCATGGAAAACATTCAACATGTGAACATGGCTTAAACGTGGATGTTTGTATGTGAAGTAATAGAAAATGGAATGAGTTGGTGCATGTACTATGTAAATGTTAGTGGTGTATTTTCATATCTGTGTCCTCTCCACCTCCTGCAACATTATTTTACCCTTCATTTATTTCATCATTCTTCCTTCCATCCTGCTTCTTACCACCCTTGTCCCTTGTGCCTCCTCTCCTGTCTTCTCTTTGATATACAAATAGTGCAACAGCTGGAAGTGGAATGCTTCATCCAGGTTTGGCTAGCAACCAACTTTCGCTATGCTATTTTAAGCTCTTGCCTCCTTTTCTCTCAATTTAGTAGAAAGCATAACAGACACTGACAGATGTTGAATCCCCGCTTTACTCCTTACCCCTCTCTCCCTGTTTAACTCTGTCCTTTCCCTTGCTCTCTGTTTTATTGGTAAAAATTTGTGCAACAGCCACTGACACAGATGTTCAGTGTTGTTCGCAGAATCTAATTCTCCCTCCTCCTCTCATTCACTCTATCTTTCCCTCATTCTGCACCTGTGCAGATTTGGTGCCAAGCTCCTGTTGAGTCTTAATGGGAGGTCCAAACATTCCCAGAGCTTAGCTCATGAAAGCAAATCTCCCATTATTTTTAGCTGTATTATAGACAGGGGCGACCCTGTTTGGAGAGTCACCAGCAAGTTTATGATGCAAGAGGCCATACAAACGTAAAAGCATCTCAATACTAATTTACCCCTGTGTACATGTACAGACAAATACAGATGCAAGACTTTAAATCCTCACATGGCTTGCATCACAGCAGGCGATTAAATGGCTGCTCTCAATCCCATAAATATGGCCAGTTGATTAGCTTTTCCATCTTCTAGGACATTTATAAGACTTTTATTATCAATGTGAGAAAACCTGGATTATAAACTAGATTTGTTGGTAAGCTCATATGTCAGATTGTCTTGTATAGGTCTGATCTTTCCATGTCAGTAAGCACTACTTATTAGATTTGTCATATAGACAGTCAGATGGTTCCATCTTGGTGCTCATTACTGTTTCATTTCACACCAAGTCAAGGTAGCAGTGGGAAGGATGTGGTTATTTTCCACTGTTTCACAATGGGGAAGACTGATTACAGCCCTTATTTATTTATTCATTTCTGTATTTGTTTATTTATTTATGTGGCTTCTGACAAAACCCCATGATAAACATCACATTAATCATAACAGAAATGTTTTTAGGGGCATTAAAGTAATCATGCAGAATTCTCCAATTAGACTTCCCACTTTATGATAAAAATTCCACAGTATCAGATGTGGGGGATAGCATCGTCTCCTCCAAGTTGTGCCTGTTTAATGCATCATGTTAAGATAAATAACAGATGGAGAAACAAAAATCAGGAGGAACGAGATAGTACAAGTGGCGCCGTCAAGAAAAGATGAGGTGAAAGAAAGAGAAGGAGGAAAGGATGGAGAGGAGCGAGAGCTGAAAATGAGTGTGAAACAGATCGGAGGCTGTGTGCAGAAGCAGCAGATGGACTGGGGAGCAGTAGAGCGAGGCGGAGGAACACAGCCTTTGTTCTCCCTGATGTCAGTCTGCCTGTTTTGTTTTTGTTTGTTTGCAAGGCTACCTACTTTTCTGTCTACCTGTCTCTGGGTTTGGACATTTTTAAGAGATACCAATAAGCTCCCTCCTGTTGGAACAAACTTCCTTCCTCTGTTCTTATGTTATATTACCTATCTGTCTTCAGTTCATATTTCTTCCACTTGCTGATCTATTTTTTTTCTAGCCTCTTTTTTTCTTCAATGTCTTTATTTCATTATTGTTTTAGCTACAATAAGTCTCATTTTTAAAATTTTCTGCACCATTGACCTCCATATCACCTTTCATAAATCTGTCCTTGTTTGTCTCACGCTGCCTTTCTCTCTTTGCACATCTAACATCATCAATCCCCTTACACCAGCCCAGCACTTACAGTCCCAGGAGAACACCACCTAACACTCCTGCTTTGCCTTTCTCTCCACTCATTGCCCAGATGTTTTGGGACGAGCTATTGCACCTACACAACGTCACTGGGGTCGAGATTGTGGTCCTGGCAGAGCTCATCTGCTCAGATTGTAGCACTCAGTAGAATCAATAAGGGACCTCAAAACCACCTTAAACCTTTGTCTTAACTACAGCTTTGCTGGAACACTAGAGCTTTCTATTTGTCATTTTATTATGCCAATATAGAGTGATCAATACCACAGTTACTTGTTTAGTTAGTGAAATTTTCATAAACCTTTTCACTCACTTCTTATTGGTAAATTAATGTGTGTAATGTGTGTGTGTAGACTTGCTAAAGATAAACCCAGCTCTCCTCACAGCAGGGGAGCAAAATGCAAAGCTGTGAACAAAGGATGAGGAAAAGATCATATGTGTGTATGGGTGTGCATGTGCTAGCACATAACCCCATGTCCTCAGGGCTGACTGGTGCCTATAGCCTCTGTTCTTTCTACATCCATCTTTTTAGCTGTGTGTGCCGGAGAGTGTGTGTGCACGCGTGCGTACCGATGCTTTCATCATATTAACATAGATGACAATCTGGTGCGAAGGTGCTGATCAAAGATAAATTTCCCTCCCTGGCTCGCCTCCCGTTAATTACGCCATCTGTGTAGGAACGCAGCGTCCTGAGTGTGGGGGAGGCCAATCAGTCAAATGCTGCCACTCTAACGTCACTGACAGGTATTCACCAGAGGCTTATCACCTCCAACCCCATGACAGGTTACGCACACACGGCCGTGAGGACACACGCATTCGGATTTCAATAAGGACATGCATAACTTGTCACAATCAAATGTTTTAAAACCCCAAATCTCTCTCTCACATACACACAAAATGCATATTCACACAACCTTTTGCTCACCTCTCACCATTAATCACACATTTTCAGCACCTCTCATGCAACATTTGGCCAAATATTAACAAAAGTATGTAAGTAAATATATTTTTATTATACAGCATCTCTCAAGATATAAATCAAAGAGTACTTAAAAAACACAGAGAACATAAAAAAGGTACTGGTAAGTAAAAGCAAGGTTTAAAAGATGCATTTTTAGCTGCTTTTAAAAAGACACTACAGTCTGAGGGGAGGAGTTCAGGAGCCACTGCTGTAAAGACTCTGTCACCTTTCAGCCATGTTTTCTTAACAACACGCAGAACTGAAAAATTGTCAAGAATTTAAATGCTTCATGCACTTTGTGTAGCTGGAGGCTGAAGTGGAAAATAATCATACACTTAAACAAAGAAAACTCAGGTTGTCACACAGTGGTGGCAATTCCTGGTCCAGAAAGTAGAATTCCTGTCCAGCAGCTGGATCAAATTAAATAGCTCTCCTCAAAATGTGATCTTTAAGTTCTATATAAGTGTGTGAATAAACCAAAAAACTGAAGCAGGTTTACAAACATCCACAATGCGTCTAATTTTACAGTTCTGCTCTACAAACCTTCTAGAAATGGGGTCACCAACTGCTAAACTCTTGGGCCGGGGTCCTGGTCCAGGTTTTAGATGGTGAGAAAATAGTTATTTAACTACTTGTTGTCAAGTTCTACCACAAGCTTCTTCATGCCCCATTGATTTGAGTCAACTGTTTCGCAGCAGAGAATCATCTAAAACTTGCAGGAGTCTAGCTCAAGTGTCTGCAGTTAGGGATCTATATAAACCAGGGGTGCCCAAATCCCTGACTTTTGATGCAACCCTTATCCAACACACCTGAATCAAATGATTTGCTCGTGAGGCTTCTGGATGAGCTGGATGACATACTGAAAAGGGAATTTAGCTATTTATTTTAGGTGTGTTGGAGAAGAGTCCATCTAAAAGTTGAAGATGGTACACATTGAGGACCAAACTTGTGCAGCCCTATAGACTTTAGAACAGTATTCTGCAGTATTATAGACGGACTTCTGTCTAAGATTTAGTGTAAAATGGTGTTGTTGGCAGCGTCTTCATTGCTCATTGGTTGCTGCCTTCAGTCTCTCCTGTTCACCTTGTCCCTTGTGCTTCCGCTTCGGGGTACTTTAAATGCATACAAACAAGTACTCTTTGAGATAAATTTATCACTAATTTTTATATTCAAGGCTAGGTTATTTATTCGAATCTGTCCCAGACACAGAACATTTAGTCAAAGTCAGTTCAAAGTGAGTAGCTTACAATTAATCACACAAAAGGGAGGGTTTGAAGAGTGATGTCTGAGCCTTATCACTGATCTCAAAGCCTAAACAAACTGCTCTCTTGAGTTATAACATGAAATGATATGTAAAGCTTTCAAACTCTAGTCGCTGTGAATAATAATCTCAAAGTCTTTACCAGCACAGTCTCTGGCCAGCAATGCCCTTCTCATTTTAAAAATATCAGTGTCAGAGGAGGTATTATAGATTCATTCTGTTTCATCACTGATTGTGAACACAAAACCATCTATACATTTACTGCATATAGACCCAGTTTGTGTTTCATTAAATTGTTTTCTTCATGCCTGATTGATTTTTTTGTGTTCCCCATAATTATCTGGGCTGAAAAACAAGAATGAAACCACTGAGCTATAAAGCGCTGAACCTAGTGGTAAGATATCTGTGAGGAACTGGGTAATTATAATAATTGGATATGACATATCTACATGCACTTTTGAATTACAGGATTCAGAGTAAACAATATTTAAAGTATGTATAAAGTCATTTCCTGTTCTTTTCAAAACATTTGGGGCTTGTTGATAATGGCAGAGCCCACAGTCTTAGTATTAACTGTTAATATGAACAATATGAGATGCTACATGATAATTCAATCCAAGGGTGAGAGAAAAATTAACCTGGCATTAACTTGAAAAAACTAAAACCAAACTAAAGCCAAAACCTTGATTACCTATACCCTGATATTTATGATGTTTTGGATAGTTTTTCAGCTTTACATTTATACTTTTTATAATGGGATGTCCAGAAACACAGCAATCTGTATGCGTGTTTTCTTTTTTATCAAATTGTTGTTGATGTTTAAATAAAGAACAAAACAACAAAAACAATGTACACAGCTGTAACCTAAAACCGAATGCACATTAAGATTACAGTCCAGGATAGAAAGAAAAAAAAACAAAGGCTTGACCCTGAGGGAGGTGAAAAAAACAATAGACAGTAGGTTAAAAAAACAAACAAACAATTTAGAGGGTAAAACCTCCTCTTCAGTAAAAACTCCAATAATTTTGAGGTCAAGTAAGTTTAAGTATTTCTTTATTAGCCTCTTGAATGTGTGCTATGGACAGTGCAGGTAAGATCACAATCAACATAAGCAACCATTGTCTTCTGAACAAAGAACACTTCTATCTAGTAGCAGTCAATGTCCTGGTAGCAGTAGGTCCAGCTAAGGATAAATGATTCTGAAATTTATGCAGCTGCAACTGATGCAAGTCATTTTAGAGCCAACAGACACAGACAGCAGAGCTGAGATGTCTAATAATATAGACAAATTTCCTAAAACCATGATCCAACCAATCCTCTCACCATTATATTCCCATGTAGAAGGTGCCGACTCTGCCAGAGGAGCTTAGTGTGCAACTGAGATCAGGCTCAAGTTCCATACTTTTGACTGGTAGTGTAAGTATCATCTCAAACATGTTGCTTTCTGCACCAGGAATTTAATGTCAGTGGAAGATAAATTGTCATGGTATAGCTGTTACTCATATGTTTTCATTGCAGTCTGCAGTAGCAAAAAATCTCCAAACAACTGGCCAAGATAACTTTATTTATAAAGCACTTTTTATGCAGAAGCAGCTGAGAGTGCTTTACTTAATAATAAACTAATTTTAAATGTATATAAAATCTTTGCAAAATCAAGTATAAAACAGAGTTTAAAAAAACAAACCTGACCATACTTTTTCGCCATAAACACATCTACACAGCACATTTATTCAATCCCCCCCTCCTCCCATCCTTTACTTTCATTTAGAGCAGGGGTGGGGTACTCTGGTCCACCAGGGCTGGATTCCTGCAGGTTTTCCATGTATCCCTGTTTCTTGAAAGGATCCAACAGCTTATCCAGACCTGCACAGTGATTCATTCATTTGAATCTGGTGTTTTGGAACAGAGAGACATGGAAAACCTTTAGGATGAAGGCCAAGGTCCACCACCTCTGAATTAAAGTGATAGGTTTACTTATATTTGTAACATCATCTACTGGTGGTCTGGCTCAGCTGATTTTACTCAAAAAGCTACCAGAAGCATTGTTATCGTAACCTTAGTAACTAATTGTAACAAGCTGTATAACTGAGCATGAGCTACTTAGGGAAGGTTCTACCACAATGAGACAATTAGCCCCTGCCTTCCTGTTTCCATTTGTCCTTTCTGCTCTTGCTCGGCTTATCCTCCCTCTCCACAGTTGCATGCAACAATGTCATTGACATACACCTGTCCCTAATTATTACTGTCACTTTATTGTCACAAAACTCTACTAACAGAGTGACCAGTCTGTCATCAAATTGATAGTCAATATTCACAGATAACAACTTCAGTGCAAGCGGAAGACTGAGCTTAGAACCATTAATATAATATGACTGATGTATTTTATTGACATCTTTTTGCTTCAGGATGAAATAATCTCTTTCTTCACAAAAATATGAGTATTTTATAAATGGAAAGTTGGTATTGTTCATATGAGAGAGTTTGAGGTAAAAAAAATAAATAACCAAATCTTTGATTTTTTTAATAAATAAATGTTTAAATAATTAATTTCTTTACTAATACAAGTCAATTTTAAGTTATTTAAATCAAATAGATTTTTTTTATCCACCTCTTATTTTAGTTAAAAATATTTCCACTTCCCCTGCAGTATCAGCTTTGTAAGTCCAGCCTTAACACACAGTATGATGGGATACTCCATTCCTCCAGAGAACAGAAAGGAGCAAATGTACTGAGCCCCACACTCATGCCAGATGTGTTTGCAAGAGCAACTACAGGACAAAATCCCACACAACAAAGAGGGACACGCTGTCGTAGTATTCTGGGATCCCTGGATACTGCAATGCTTTAGGGTTCCCCAACCCCCCTCTTCCATTACCCCTCCATTCACTCCTCCCATCTGTTACACTGTAATCTACAAGTCTCTCTTTTCCTTTTCAATTTTCTAAATGAAATGACATATTAGTCACTTCATCCATCCATGCATCCATAACATAACAACCACCCAATGCCTCCTTACTATCACTCATGTTTTGCCCATCCCCTCCTCCAGCTCTCAAATGAAGCAGTCACAGCTGCCGAGCCATTTCACGGGAACGCTGGCTGAACAAACCATTACTGTTACCGACTGCATTAAGTAAAGAGGGGAGTAGGGGTTGGGCTTGCGTTGAATGTTGACCACAATTTTGTGTGATCAATTTACCCTTTGAGCAAGAGCATAAGATGAAAAGTTCTCTTAAGAGTCAAAACACAAGCAGATATCAAACTCATTCTTTACGCCAAGATGATGCATTTTTTAGGCAGAAGGGGTTTTTTTTGTTTTTCAGTATATTTTCTTTGATGCTCCTTTGAACCTAAAAGGGGAAACAATCCAAATCAGCTGGAACTATCAAGACAAAATAAGCATATCTGATAAGTTTCCTAAAAACAAGACTTTTAAAAAGAATATTTGCGTAATCACTGAGAAATCCATCACCATATTTACCACCCATTGATGTCCTTGGAGATGTTTTTGGCCAACCAAACTTTTGGCTTTTTACCACGAGCAGGAAAACATTAATGTGTAGTCTGCATGCAGTGAAGCATTTGATCCTCACAAGAATCAAGGTCATCATTAAAATTTCAAAAACTTCAAAGCAATATAATGTTAAGTGTTGCTTGAATTGACCATGAAAAGAAAAAAAAAATTACTTGGGCACCTTAAAAATTCTCTTTAATCCTTTGAATCATTTCTCTGTAATAAATCTATTGAACGGAGGTTTTATGAGGAAAAGCTGTGAAACAAACACAACCAGAGGACTCATGGAAGTCAAAATACATCAGAAGTGCATTTCTTTCAATGTTTTCTAACTGGAAAAGTTCTGCTGTTTCTCATTGTTACAGGTCTAGCAGAATTAAACAAATCCCTAAATGCTGAACAGTATCATTGTCTTGGTTTGTAACTTGAGTTCTGCAGCATTCATATTTA
The DNA here is from genome assembly GCA_037177535.1 of Pseudomugil gertrudae. NCBI lineage: Eukaryota > Metazoa > Chordata > Actinopteri > Atheriniformes > Pseudomugilidae > Pseudomugil > Pseudomugil gertrudae. The sequence continues at coordinate 11,951,873 of JBAMHV010000018.1, forward strand.
CTTGTAGCATTCATATTTATGACAGTAGTGCACTTTGAGGTCTCAAGCCCCACTGAGAAGTGCCAGGCTCTCCCAGGATTCTCCTGGAGCTTTCCCAGATGGCTTGCAAAACTCCTACCCGTCTCTGGACTGGCATCACTGCCAGAATCTTGTTCACTTGCAGGGCACACAGATTGGGGACTTGGCACATCATTCTCCTCCAGGACAAAGGAACAACTTTTGGAGGTCATCTGAGTATTCTTGGGCCAACTGTACTTTAACAAAGTACAGAATTTACATTTGGCATTTTCAAAGAACTGGTTGAATGAAGCGGAATCTGAATACATAATGAAATGAAGAATTTAGGGGGAATGATTGAATAATACAAACTGGAGGACTTCTGCATCTTTTATTGTTAAACAACTTGTTTTGTTTTGTTTATTTTGTTGTGTTAAATAGTAGGAAAATGTCACAACTGTAAATGTGTCCCATACATTCTTATTCATATTGGGAAGTGAGTTATTTCTTCAAGTTTTATACAAATTTTGGAATTTTTCATTTAGCAGAATAAAATCTTATTTATAAAAACACATTTCTATGTGACCTCGTGTGAAAATGTAATTACATGTAAACACAGAGGTAAATGAGATGATACAGAAATGATAAATCAGTCATGAATGTAAAGGCTGGAAGCAGAATGAACTGATTGTGAACTAAGCGGAGATCATTTATTGGTTTATTATAAAGGAACTTTTCTGACATGCATGTTCTCTTTTTTTTAAACAGATACACTCATAGAGATACAGGAAGGTGTGCATGCTGAAATGATGATGATGCTGCTGTGATTGACAGCTTTTTCTTTGTTTCCACTCTGTGGGAAAGTCTGTAGAAGATGCATGTGTATTGATATGTACCTGTATACACCACTTTCATGGCAGTAGCCTTTGGAGTTTTCGTGAAGATGTTTCCTGGTGGTGAGTGACTGAGTGGCTGCATGTGTGTGGCCTTCCATACTGCTTATCCTCAAGGGACAGCATACCAAAGAACTGCACGGTTGGTTTAGGAAACATAAAAGCAGAAACCCTGAAAAGAAAATGAGAAAGGACAAACATAAGAAAAATAGAATCTGTGAGTGACACAGAGAAGTTCAGATTAAGACAGTTGGTTGAAGAGCATTCAGGGACACAGTCAAAAGAAATCCTGCAGGAGTATTGGGTCATAAGAGGATAAACCATTTACTGCAGAGACCACAGAGGAGATAAATGTTCCTGTTTTTTTTAAACAAATGTTTTAAATACCCTATTTAAAATGAAGGCTTCATTAGCATGATGCTTTAAGAAGTCTCTTTCTATTTTGTTTTAAAAGATTTCTCTGCTGGTATGTTTATTGCTGCCATTTGTTTAAGTTTAGGTCTCCACATTAGACAGATGTCATACGCTGAGTATGTTGTTGTGTAGCTGTATAAAAAAGTACTCATAAAACATGACTGCTGTAAAATCAAGAGATGACAAGACAGACAGACAGAATGGGGGGGGGGGGATTTGGAGCCAATCCCAGCTGTCAACGGGCGAGAGGCGGGGTACACCCTGGACAGGTCGCCAGGCAATTTAGAGTCACCAATAAGCCTATCCCCAAGGTGCATGTCTTTGGACTGTGGGAGGAAGCCGGAGTGCCCAGAGAGAACCCACACTAACACAGGGAGAACATGCAAACTCCACACAGAAAAGTGAGGCTTGAACCAGCAACTTCTTGCTGTGAGGCCACAGTGCTTAACCCACTGTGCCACCATGCAGCCCTCTTTTGTTAAATCCTGAAATAATAATAAATAAAATAATCAGCATTTGTACTGTGTATTACTGTATGATATATTATTGTATGTGATTAATTCCCAAACCAAAAAGCACCACGCCTGCTTAGGTGATCTCCCAGCCCCAGCCTGGGAAAGACACTGCTCCTACAGGGAAATGCTTGTGAAGGGTGGCAAAGCACACCAGGCCTCGGTGTGACTAAAGCCACCAATCAGACGACCCCTGAAAAAAATCAACAATTAAAAAAAGTAGTGGGGTCGTCACAAATAGGTGTGAGAAACTGTATCTAATCAAATATGATTATTTATGCTACATACTAGTTAATACCACAACAACCTACTGAGAACACTGGGAAAATCTGACAGTGGTGCTACTTTACTCATGTCATTTGTATCATATTTTAGAGCTCTGAGGAAGGCTCTCAGTGGGTTGGCTTGTGCACCGATGCAGGCTGAAAAGTCCTTATGCACCACTGTTCACCAGGAAAATGAATAAACTCAGTCAACTGAACTCATTGGGTTTATTCATATCTATTCAGACCAAGTTTCGTCTATTTCTAAATTGCAATGATACTACTGATTTTACTATACAGTCATATGGCAGATGCTTTTATCCAAAGCAACTTACATGTTATTTTAAACCATTTTAACCATAGCTATTATAACCTAACATGC
>JBAMHV010000018.1:11956463-11967995 GCA_037177535.1 Pseudomugil gertrudae
CCTCCAACAGCTCCAAAATAGCAACGCTGGATAGGCGATATGTTTTAATAATTACTTCCTCTCTCATTTCAAACATGATAACACGAGGAGCTGTGATGGACTGGCGACCTGTCCAGAGTGTACCCTGCCCCTCGCCCATTGTGAGCTGGGATTGGCTCCAGCCAGTACTTTTTTAGCGTGAGCAATGAGTTTGCACGCATTTTAGTACATGCAAACCTTTAGTAGATTTGGCCCTGAATTTACTGCATTAAAATGGGCCCTGTGATGGACTGGCGATTGGTCCAGGATGTACCCCTCCTCCCTAAGCAGCAGAAGATGGATGGATGGTTTCAAGAATGCAGTTATTTTTTTTCTTTTGTGTCATACTGTAGGTAAATAGTACCCAAATGTAGCAGAATTAATCCTAGGACATAGCTGCAACTGGAAAAGATAAAACTATGTTAAAGTGACACGCTTATCACACATGAACTCTTTTATGGCTATTCCAGAGGTGTAGATTGTATTTTTCTCAGAAACAACATCTCATTAGGACTTGGGATGGAGAGAGCCAGGTGTGCCTCAGAGGGTAAAAGATTATGGCAGTGTGCTGATATCACACATTTCCAGCACAGTGACTAATATTTCAAGTGTAACGGTGGTTTTATGGTGGCAGCTTTCCTCCAAGCTCCACCTTGATGTCTAAACCCCTTCTCCATCCCTGAGGATGAGCCCTCATCCAGACACTATAAATGTATTTGTCAGCAAATCTCCTTTTGGTCATCACCCGAAGGTTGTGTCTTCCTTTGATCGCTGCACTGCAAAATCAAACATTACACCTTCAACATCAGCATTTTTTATTCTTGTTTTAACCATGACTCCTTCAGAAAACAGCCATTTAATTTCATCAGCATGTTGTTCGTAGTATCATCTTACCCATGTTTCCTCTGGCCTCAGATCCTTAACCAAAGCGTCTGACTTCAGTCAGAACGATTAAGGCCTTTAGAATGTAGACTTACCATCATTTCGATTCCCTAGCAATAATAAAGTGCAAAGTATGAAATTAAGCTTGCTCTGATAGTTTTTTTTTTATACACAAACCGTGTGTATATAGTTATATAGCATCTGTACTTGTTCAATTTATGTAACGAGAGGTTTCCTTTTATATTCATAGATATGCATTTGTGATGACACATACTTCCGGCAATCATTTGCCAGCATTACAACTACACATTTAGCTGTAAGCTTAAGTGGAATTGCAGCCTGCCTCTGCTTCTGATTCTCTGTGCCAGGCATGTAAACCCCTTCAGTCATGCAGTTCCAGCCATTTTTGTGTGATTGATGTGAGTGCTTAGCTGGGTGACAGAGGTCACAGTGCCTGGGAGATTGTTTTAGCCCTACCTGCTCCTCTTTTCCACTTCCATCTCTGCTCTGTTTCTCTGTCTCTCTCTTTATCTCCCCACCTGGAGTGTCATGAACCCTCTCCACACTCCACCACCTAATTATATCCTGGACGTGTAAATGTATTCATATTCATGAAGGCACAGATGCTAAATTAACTGTGGCAGGGACACGTCGCACTATGCCGACTGCACAATCTGCTTCCTCCACTTACAGAAATAAGGGAGGGAGGGGTTTTGTAGCTGGAGGAGAGAAAGTGAGTAAAACAAAGAGGGAAAAATTAAGAGGAATGCAAATATATATGATGGTATATCAGGGAACGGAAGTATGAGTTTGTGTGTGCAGAAAAGAACAAAGGTGAAAGAACTGTGTTTCACATCAGGTAGTGATGGACATCGCTACGGCTGGGCAAATCTCAGTAGCATCTTGACTAACCTGAGATGTTGCCATGCCGAATGGCCCCTCCCGGCCCCTGCTATACTGAAGTTTGTGCACACAGAGAGTCACATGAGCTTAGGTGACAATGAGTGACAAATCAAAAAGCCAGAGAGCATAAAAACGTGGAGCTGGTGGCAGCAGAACAGCGTGTGGGGAACTCAGGGGCAGATGGAGGGAGGTGCAGCGGTGCGCAGCGAACAGATGGCTGCTCCTAACTTGATATATGAAATTAATAATGCTTCTCAAATAGAATTCAGAAACAGGAATACATTACCTGAATTTTAATAACTGGTTTTCTCTTTTTTTTTGTTTTGTTTTAAAGAGTGGGGGTAGATCAGGATATTTGCATGTCACTAAGAGATGTGTGAGGGTAAACAAACAAGCAATGCAGCCCATTCCAATGATTTTTCCATCTGCGCCTCATGAAAAACAGACAATAGAATGGTAAACATCTTCTACGATCACATCATCTGTGGCTACTAAAATGATGGACATCTTTTAGATAAATCACAACTATTTATCAGCTTTTATTTTCCATTTAGAAAAATGAACAGTGACATGAAAATGACCCTTTTTCATTAAGTGCATGATTTTTAGAGAAGAAAAAAGCCTTGAACTTTCTTTTAACCGGCTTTGATACATATGAAGTTGAAATTTCTGGAGAGATTTGGCTTTCTCAACAGCATCATAAAGTGTGCTCTTCTGATAGATTGTTTTGTGTGTATTGTTTTAATTTCCTCCATTTAAAAAGCTGGGTTCAGGCAGACATCAACAGAAAAATCTGCAGAATTTTATCAGACGGAAATGTCAACATGACATCATTTGATCATTTGAAAAGGTACATTTCTGTGAGTTACTGTGGTTGCTTCTAAAAACAACTACTTTTTAATTACAATGTATCCTTTCTGTTTGAGGTATGTTCAAATGCAGGACGGACAGATTACTACAGCTGCAAGCAAGCTTCTTGGGAAGTGGAAAATAAATGTCAGGCAATGATTTAATCATTGATACACCATTTAAAGAAGTTTATTAATGCATCAAACTGTTAAGTAATGCACAGAAGCTTGATCTACTGTTGTGAGATTTCTGTTAGGTCTGGACTTGAGTAAAAAACAGGTACATTTAAAAAAGTTCTCATAAAAGCACTATTTTAGTCAAAAGACAACTAAAACTGGTAAATTACTTTTCCACAAACCTTGACTTGCTTGTGTCAAGTGCTGTGTTGTATTTCAAAGGTTAGTGCCACTAATCAAGCTACCAACCCTATAATCAAGGGATGACAGAGTAGTTCCTGCATGAGCCACAAACATCAAAATCAATGGTTTGAACTGGATATTTTGAGATTGTTTCCACCTTAACACTGCAGAAAACGTGAGGGCAACTGTGCTTTTGTATGTGCTATAAACCGCTGCTTCCGTGTGTGTTGTGGCAGCTGGTTGAGGCAATGCGTGTGTGGAAGTACCGTCTGGAGGGGGCAAACTTCCAGAATACATTCATTGAATAAGTCGGATATTTTTTTAGCATCGGTCTCCCATAGAGGAATGCATCAGGTCAAATTAAGCTTTGCTATTGTGTTTCTGACAAAAAGCATCTAAGTAGGCATCACAGTCAGTTTTTGGCCTTTCTTTGTTTGGACTAAGATTCTGCAATTCTAGTACTAAACTCAGTGATTCAGTAGTTTTCTATGTTCAGATATGTGTTTTTATTTTCAGTGGATCGACAGTGAGAGTAAAACAATTGGACATAATGAGAACCTGGCAAACTTGGAAAGAGATCTCATTCTGGCTGTGTTTCAGCTGGTCCAGAGGAAAAAACATACACACACACTTAGAGACGGAGAGATAACAATAAGTTTATCTCCTGCCAGAAGTTTGTTCTTTCTTAGCCAGTAATGACACATTCATTCCTCTTACTCAGCTGCATTACAGGTGCTCGAAATGTGTTGATTCATTGTTCCAAAAGGCACAGGCTCAAGACAATCCGGTTTCTATTTTCTAATCAGTACTCAGAGCAAAGCAAACGTGTTAGTTTGTGTACAAAAGACCATGTTCTAAGTCTACTAAGCCAGTCAAACTGGTCAGGAAAATAAAGTAAAGATTTCCCAAACTGTTCTTTCACTTGAATGAAACACATGTGGAAACAACTTGACCAAACAGGTGCTTAATAATTTGGGCTTTCTGTTGTTAAAACAGCTTAATTTGCTGTTTATGTGTGCAAATATTGAATTTTAGCACATGTGACAATTGCATATTACCAGCATTTTAATAACTAAATAAAAATGCAAGCCTGTCCATCTGAGTTTGCATTTATATGTCAAAATATATGTCGAGATTTTGGATGATCGATCCATCCATCCATTTTCCACCGCTTATTCCCTAACGGGGTCGCGGGGGGGCTGGAGCCAATCCCAGCTCACAATGGGCAAGAGGCGGGGTACACCCTGGACAGGTCGCCAGTCCATCACAGGAGGTTTTGGATGATTTATTAGTTAATTTTTTTTATCTTTCTTACTGAATAGATTTCACTACAGTCTGTATCAGGATTCACAAATGTGCAGGTATGTCATTCTGCTCTTGAAAGGTTATTCTTATCAGACTTAGAAACACGGTAGCTATATTTAAAGTTCCAGATCCCTGTGGTTAAATGTTTTGTGATTTTGCAGATTCATTGTGATTTGTAAATTATAATGCATGTGTAAAAGATCATCCATCCATCCATCCATTTCTACCGCTTATTCCCTGAATACCTAATGGACCTAATCCCAGCTGACATTAGGCGGGAGGCGGGGTACACCCTGGACAAGTCGCCAGTCCATCACAGGGCCAACACACATAGACAACAACCATGCGTACACACATTCACTCCTATGGGCAAGTTAGAGTCTCCAATCAGCCTATCTCCAAAGTGCATGTAGCTCAGACACCTGGGCAGCTGTAGCTCAGGTGGAGTTGTCTTTCAACTGAAAGGTTGGGAGTTCAATTCCAGGCTTCCTCTGACTAGATGCTGAAGTGACCTTGGGCAAGATACTGAACCCAAAACTAGTCCCCCGATGTGCCTATCGGGGTGTGAGTGCGTGTGTGAATGGGTGAATGTGACTATACATTGTAAAGTGCTTTGAGTGGTAGATAAGACTGGAAAAGTGCTATATAAGTATGTCCATTTACCATGTCTTTGGACTGTGGGAGGAAGCCGGAGAACCTACGGAGAGAACCCACGCTAACATGGGGAGAACATGCAAACTTGTATTTCTCTCCAGAAATTTCAGGTTGTTCATAAAATGTTTCGTAAAAACACTGATTTAATGTAAGCATCTTGATGAGGAAAGTTTTGCACTAAAGCTAACCAAAAATGTTATCAAAAGTTATTTGTAGCTCATCATTCTGTCACTTCATTGGTCCAGTTCACTGTGAATCAGACTGAGCTGATTTATACTTTTACCTCCTGCTGTCAACTTGATTACAGATTACAGATAAAGACTTCTTTATGCCCTGAACCAGGGCATAAAGGCTTTGGAATATGTATTGTTTTTGGAAATAATTATCATGATATCATTGTTGAAGGAGCTGCCAAAGAAATGTCAAGTTGTTTTATTCTCTTAAAGTGTAATCTGAGCCAGGAGTCAATACCTCAGTAAATCCAGAGTCAGAGTTTTAGGTTTTGCCAATCCCTTATGTTTCAGCTGTTTGAAATAATGCAGTCAGGTGAAATTACAGGCAGGAAGTCCAGAAAAAAAACAAAAGCTTTTTAACTTAATTGTTAGAAAAAGTATAAAGTCGTATCATCATCATGAAGCAGAGCTAGATGGGCTTAGGGCCACTTTTCACTCAACATGCTCCTTTTTTCCTGTTAAATAATCCCTACTTTAAAGCAGGAGACTGTGGCACATGGATAAGAAATGAATAACATATGGCGCTGTGTCAGTTTGCTTCCTCTGGTGAGCTACTTCGAACACAAGACAAATGCCTCCCTAAACTACACCACTCATTTAATGTTTAGCTTTATTATTCTGCAAATTTTGGATACTTGTCTGCTTTATCAATATGCATTGTTTTCAAAAAGTCTGAATTTGTCACTTTATGTAACAAGGTTTCATTTTGGGTCGGCGACTGAAGGATTCTGACAAACTGTTGACACTGATGAATACATAACAGAAAGCTGGTGACACGGATACTGTACCCCTGTAATATGTAGTGGGAGTGGCTGCATGAGAAAGTTGGAACTGGTTCAGGTGCACAGTCTGTTCACCTTCACGGGTAATGACAGATGGCCCGGCTAGCTTTCTACAGCACAGCACAGAAAAAACAAGCATGTCATGAGGAAGAAGTTTGCATGTATGAGAGTTCTGACAAGCTCTGGTCCACTGTGATAGAAGCTTCTACTAATGTTTACACCAGTGCATACACTCACAGTCTTTCATTAAATTTGTTTTTTTTTTTTGTTTGTCTTCACAAATTAATTAATAGAACTAATTAATTTCCAATTAGCATATCATCAACAGTAGTTTTAGAGTAACTCATGAGTTTTAAGTTGCATCTAAATCCATGGGGGTATATGCTGACGTTCCAAAAACAGAAGGTAGAAGTTGGCAAGGTATTGTGCACATGGAGAGTGTTACTTACTGGTTATTGTGGTGGTCATACTGTGTCCCGTATGGCAGTGTATAAATGAACAGCATGCAAACACCTTCTGTCCAAACATCTGTGACAGGAACATTTTTCGGCAGACTTCCAGCAGCTAAAAATGATGGAGGCAGGGAAAGTAAGAAATTAAAAACTGAAAAAAGAAAAAACCTGTGTGGCTGTGAGATGTAGCCAAACCACTCTCCTTTAGACAGTTTATTACTTTTCCTTTTTTTTTTGTCAAACAAAATTCTGATTCCCGAGTGAGACACAATGTGACATTTCATTCTCCTTTAACTGTTCAAGGATGCTGTGCAAAAGGAGCTGTTGATTAAACTCCAATCCAGGTAGTTTTGACTTTGCATTGTTCCACAGAAAAATCAGACAGTCTTTGAAAAACAAAACTAGAGAAAAAAAGCTTGTTTCCTCTCGCAGCACACAGAATGGCAGAAATACACACTCATGAATAAACTCCATCCCCAGCATTGGCAGTGTTGGTCTTGAGCACCTTCTGTGATTCCTGAAGGATTCAGGCTGCTATACTTGTAATGAAAATGTTTTAAATAATTATAAGTTAAAGAAATAAAAGTCTTTATAATGAGTCAGTCTGTGTTGGTGTAAGCTCCCCTGATTTGCGCTTGACTGCGTGATAGCATGTGGCTAACAGTGAGCAGCACCACTTTCTCAATTAAAAAGAAAGAAGCAATAACAATCAAACTAATTTTATCATGTTACACAAAATTCTGAACTTTGGTGAATTTAAAAACAAATTATTTCTATACCTTCAGTGTATAATGAGCAAAGATTAATTCAGTCATGATGGGTACTATTTTAGTCTTGGCTGACATATCAATGTCAGCTTGTAACAAGGAAGTTAAATTGCCTCAAAAACAGTTTTGCCTTTGATTTTTAAATATTCTACAAATGTTTTTTTTCATTCAGCAGCCTCTTTGGATAAAGGGTCCATCTGTATAATCAGCTTTTCAAAGTGAAATTACAAAACTTGTTCAAGAGTTACTAAAGATGGATTCAAAAGTAGTTTATGTGCCTTAAGCCAAGATCAGACTTTTCACTGGTCTTGACCTCTGACTGAACTGAACTGTAAACCAGTTCCAGCTCTCATGGAGAAATATCTCACTCTTATTACAGTAGTAAGGTAAGACTGTAGTAGAAGTGGTTTTTCGGTTCTTTTTATATCTCACCTGGCTTTTGAGGAAACCTGGGGGTTTTTGCCATTGCCATGTAGCTCATGGTTGACAGCTTACTCATCGCTTTTATTAGGAAATTCTTTAATGAAATTAGTGAGGTATTCAGTCAGGCAGGGAAGTCTTTGAGAGGCTTTCATATCAAGGCTTTGATAAATTAATACAAAATGAATAAGATGACCCCTAAGTTGCTTCAAAGCTATTTGACTGTTATATGATAATCTATCTTAAAGACTAGAATAACTAAAGCATAAATTCAACCAAACAGCTTTTTTTCTGTCTAACCTTTACCAGTTCAAATATAACGTGCACAATAGTACTTTTTTTGCTTGAACCTTACTAGTTATTGAAGTAAGTTTTCTAATCTTACCAAAGAGTTTTGTAGCTGAACTCGTACAAATAGTGTTGTTTCACAACCATAATCAGACCAGATTGAGATTTTGAAGAAGTTCTAGCACACACTGGAGGGACTACATCTCTCGGTTGGCATGGTAATGCCTTGGGATCCCTCGGATGAGCTGGCAAATGGCTGGGAAAAGGGAGGTCTTTGCTTTCCTGTTCAGGAAGTTGCCCCTGCTTTGACCACCGATAAGCAGCAGGAAAATGGATGAAGTTGTTTTGCTGCTAAACATATTTAGAATGAAAAGCTAGGAAACTGGCATTTGGTTTATATGTCTTTGCTGTAACAGTGCTTCTTGGTAATAAATCTTACACTGTTTAAAGCCGGTTTATTTTCCTTTTAAACAGAGCCTCATTTGCAAGGAATACCCTTTTTGCGGTATGAACAGGAATGTTGAGTATATGAAAAGCTTCCCAAAACTTTTTTGTCTATGCCAAACTGTTTTTTCTGCAGCTGAGTTGTGTTGAGCTTCTGGTACCTCAGAATCTGATAGTATAGTACTTGATTGCCACATGAATAGCAGCATATGCGAGCATGGACCTGGTCACAATGGTCAGTGTGCCTCAGCTCCAACCATGCCATGTTTGACTGATCTGGATGGGGCAACTGTCCAAGAGCAACTTGTGCAGGTTGTTCTGCACAGAAAGGCTGCAAAAAGGCATCACCACCAGTCAGCTGACTCTTTCAGCACTAAGAGATTTTAGGCAAACTGCAGATTTGCAATCAAAATATGCAGGATAATACAACTGGCAGCAACATATTTTCCCCTAACTAATCTCTACTTTCATAAAGCTGACAGAACACTTAATATAAACAGTATAATTTTTCCACCCATCCATTATCTGTACCTTTTATTCAAATGAAGGGTTGTTGGTAGCTGGAGCCTATCCCAGCAATCATTGGGCGAGAGGCGGAGTACACCCTGGACAGGTCGCCAGTCTATCACAGAGAGACAGACAACCAGACACACACACATTCACTAAGGACAATGTGGAATGATCCATTAACCTAATATGCATGCCTTTGGATGGTGGGAGGAAGCCAGAGTACCCAGAGAGAACCCACGCTAACATGGGGAGAACATGAAGACTCTAAGCCGAAGCCACCATGTAGCCTAATTCATTTCCAAAAAATCCAAATTCATGATTCTTTAGATGTTAATCATCCAAACCATTAAATAACACCAAACAAAAATCAATACCGACTAAGATTTTTGTCATTGACAGAGAAGATTTGGCTATTTTTTTTAATGAGCACACTCAACTCTGCCGTTCATCCCACAAATGCACTTTCCATTCAAATGTGTCACTCTTTAAAGGGAAAATAAAAACGCTCTCCAAAAGTACACGATTTATTGCCAAAAGCATTATCACAAGAAAGACACTGATCAGACATAAATGTCCTCATTTGTGCTTAATGTCATCTTGTTTTCTTAAACTCACCAAGCAGGGAAAAGTACAAGTCGTAAAATTTGATTGATTTTTTTGTGCTACTTTTCTGTGACATTATTACAGAGTATACTTTTTTAGTCACTGAACGTAACCTAACAGAGATTGTCTGCATCCAAAACTTACACCACTGGTCGATCCTGTGTACATAGGCGCTTGGCACAAACATACATTGCTGGTCAAGGAGGCGCCTGGTATAAAAATACACAAGTAGAAGCTTGGCTGTGGAGGCTCTGCTGCTCCTTCTCAAAGCATCACGTCATGCATTCTTTCTGTTTTCACTCATTTTCTGGGTTTTTTGCTGCCACAGCTTTGCCCCCAAGAACACGACTTATAAAAGACATCTAGTGTCAGCCAATTATTTTGGACTTTGATGGTCATAAATCAAGGCTGACCAATAAAAATGAAGACAGCCAAGTATAATATTCATGTGTGACTCCAACTGGATTGTAAATGAAGCCAGATGGGCTGGGGGAGTGCCACTGAACAGAGCTGGATCCCATCACTAAAAGGCTGTGTGTGTGTTTTCCCCTCGTGCACAAATTATGGCATCACCTCATTCAGCGGCATAAATCAAAGCCCAAGCTGTGATATGTGCAGGGCATCTCTTCATCTCATTACTAAGACAAATTCTCTGGCAGTCTTGGATGTGTGAACTCTGTTTATATGGTTGATATTTCTATCAATCTGCACTTCTGTAGCTGCAGTTATTTTGGAGCAACTGTAAAGCCATTTGTGTGGTTTCTAGACATGCTTGGAGATGAAACAGACACTGGGGGTGAAACCTCGTAAGGCATGTCTGGAAACTTATGCAAGGGGACGGACTTGTTAAGCTCTGTGAGGACAGAGAGATGGAGGGGTGCAGAAGAAAAGAGGATGAGAGCTGTGAAACAGCGAAAGGGGATTACTTACACAAAGCATAATAGACACGTTTGGACATAGACAAAGAAAAGTTTGTGGGACATGCTGGTGGATGATGATGGAATTTTTTGGAAGCAGTCTGACTCAGACTTACTGAGCTCTGTATTTCCAGTTGCAAAATGATGGGCATCATTCTTCAGACTTGAGCAAAGAAGCAGACTTCTTGAAATCTGGATTTGTCATTTGGAGATAAGACAGGTTCTCCTGGTTAATAACGAATGGTTTCTCTGCAGCAGTCTTCATCTTGCCAAAATTTACACACGGAAGATGCAATATGTTTGGTCCTCTATGCTCTTACTAGAAGAAAATATGACAAAATAACTGCCCTAGGTGGATTTGCTTTATATAAAAGACTTTTACATATGGTATTCTTAAATTTCCAAGGTGAAGGAGGCCTGGCCAGGCAAAATAAGATTTTCCTCCTCACACAGCTGGACTACTTCATCAGCCGGTAATGAAACAACAGAAGGGTTGAAAGATTGTCTTTTCTGCTGAGAATGATTCATGGGAGCAGTGAACAGTCTGACCTGTTATGCTTTCTGCATTATGCTCTCTGAGGGGGAAGTACTTTCAAACTGTCACCTGATAAAAGGATGTTTCCAGTCGATATTTTGGCCTGTCATTTTTAACTGAAGGTCATCAATATAGGTCTGTGGAAGATGTGGGAGTACTGAACTCCTGCAAGGTTGCTGACGGCACTGGTCAGCTGTCAGTCAAAGGCAGCAAAGCCAGATCTATATTTTATGCAGTATGTGCGCCGCAGGCAATGTTCTCAATGTCCCCGAGTTTCTTTGCTTACATGTTCTTGCTTTCCTCTGGGTACTGATTAGAAAATAGAAACCTGAATGTCTTGAGTCTGAGCCATTCTTCTCAGGAACAATGAATCAATTAGTTGGTCTAATTTAGATTCCATGTACGAGACTATGGCATCAATCATTAAAGGCCAACACAGATTTCAGCATTCAGAGGGAATGTTCAAATTTTTTTGAGCATCTTAAGATATAACTTTTTACTGGTTAATTATAAATTGTTGATGAATGTAGTGAATGTGTGTGTTTGCGGAGGGCAGGTGGAGGCCAAGCTTTTTCTTAGGATAGCTCTAGCAGGAAACTCTCCATCAGTCC
>JBAMHV010000018.1:11983406-11995600 GCA_037177535.1 Pseudomugil gertrudae
CTTACTGTGTCAGTGTTTGGAGCAAATAAACTCCTGGATAAGAGAAAATTTTCTACAATTAAATGAAGAGAAAACTGTGATAATTCTGTTCTTAAACACATCACACCAGTTTTAACATCTTTACACTGGTTTCCAGTCCGTTATACAGAATAGATTTTAAAACCCTGCTAATTATTTAAGTCCCAAAACAGTTTAGGCCCAGAATACATCTGTGATATATTCAGAGAATATAAACCAATCAGAGCTCTGAAATCCAAAGATGCAGGTCAGCTGGTCCAGACCAGAGTCCAGACTAAACATGGAGAAGCAGCGTTTAGCTATTATGCTGCAAACATGTGGAACAAACTGCTGGTGGAGATTAAACTTTCACCAACTGTAGAAACCTTTAAATCCAAGTTGAAAACATTTCTTTTTTCATGCGCCTATCAATGACATCTGCACGGTAATTGTATCTGATCTGCTTTTAATGACTTCTATTTAATTTATGGTTTTATTGTGATTTCTGCTGTTTTTATGCTTTTACTGTTTCAATGTAAAGCACTTTGAGTTGTCTTGCACATGAAAGGTGCTATACAAATAAACTTGCCTTGCCTTTTTCTTTATTTTTCATGTGTCTTGTGTTGCTGTTTTCAACCTCACAGCTAATGGTTTTTATAATGTTTGAAGATTAAAGCACTTGATCATAACCTGACAACTAAAAATAGAAACATTGCTTCTGGGATGATGCTCTATCACTGCAAGCTGGATGATTCAGATCTGGAAATTGTTAGTATCACATTTTTGTCACATTTGCCTTTTTAGTTGTCCATGTCTGATCTTCCAAGAAAGTTTAAAGTAAATTTTAAAAAAGCCAAGGATGAGAAAAACATAATTTTAGAGGAATAGAGAGTAAAACGAAAAAGAGAGAAAAATACACTGTCTCTTCATCTAATTAAAAAAAATTCAAATGAGAGAGAACGATAAAGGCAAAGAGGAAGGGAGGGGGTCAGACAGACTGAGAAGGGAGAGGAGGAGATAAACGATGAGCAATATGCAACGCATATGAAAAATAATGAATAGAAAAAAAATCTAGAAATAGAAAAGGGCAAGAAGCAGAGAAAATAGGGAAAAGAGGGAGAATGGAAGAGAAGTGCTGCAGAGAAGCAGCCACAGGCCTGCTGTGTGGTGCATGGCGGAGACTCATCATTCAGCTAATTATGATCAGGCTTTTCCCTGCAGGCACGGCAGCACTGGAAATGGAAAGTCTTTGTTCTCGTACACCCCAATGGAAGCAATGGGGCATGGTGCCATGCAGATGAGACTTGTGTACAAACACGTATGTGCATATACGGAGACACACAGTTGTACAGGAGCAAGCATGCCACCTCATTAACAGTGTATGCGCGCGCTGTGCTCACGCCTACACTTGTGTGGGCTAAAAACACAAAACACACAATCAGCATTCACACCGCACTTCTCTATTAATGCATGTTGCCATCAGTATGTACATTCCTTTGCACATAGACACACACTCATCTGACCCTCACTTACAACCATTCAAGTCCACACAAACACACGAACACACACAAAAACGACGGAAACCATACCCCAAAACGATCAGCTTCAGAGTTTCACTAAGTATGTACTGGAACATTATTATGATACTATCAATTAAGTTTGCACCTACTGAGCCAAGTTATCCATCTCTGCTACAGAAAACAAGCCTTGTTTAGCAAGACCAGCAGGGTATTTAATTAGAAAAGTGAATAACAAAAGATTTATATGGAACAAGGACTAAAGAGGCTCTGAAAAGCACATTCTCATTATGTTTTAATTACCTAGCCTGTTGTTCCAACTTTGAGTTAATTTCAAAATTCACATTTCCAAATAAGTTTCATGACAACAGATACCTTTCACAACCACGCTATGATATTAGTGACCACTGTCCAGCTTAATGTAAAAAGCTAAAGAAAAACCTGTTTACACACACACGTAGTGGTGGCTGTGGCACATGTAGTAGAACGGGTTATTTCCTAATCAGCAAGTTAATGGTTCAAATCCCGGCGGTGGTGTCCACATGTCGAAGTGTCCTTGGGCAAGACACTGAACCCCCAGTTGCTCCCGGTGCTGCATCACTGGTGTGTGAATGTGTGTGTGTTTGTGTAAGCGTATGGGTGAATGTGTCGAATAGTGTTAAAGCGCTTTGAGTGCACTAATGTGTAGAAAAGTGCTATACAAGTACAAGACCATTTACCATTACACATACACATAGTGATGAAACAACAGTGTGTTCAGTGAGACGCTTGTCCAGATCTGATGTAAGACTGAGAGGTACAGAAGATCAATTATTCCAGCAGGATCAGCCTCAATGTCATTTTATTAAAAAGAAAAAAAACTAAAATTTTTAATTGATAAAGTATTTTTCATTTCATTTATATGTAAAATAAATGTGTATTTGTCAAAACAAACCAGCATCTCTTTCAGAATGAAAGTGTTTAGCATTGGTTGCACACAGTAAATCAATCATGTAGCATAAAAATAAATAAAGTCCAGCCATCACATGCTGCTGATGAAAGAGCATATGCCAAAACATCACATAATCTCATGTTCGTTCGTTTTTTCTCTCATCCTGTGTCTGTTCCTCTGTGGAGGCATTATGGACAATTTCTGGAGGTCATTTGTGTTTGTAAAGTCAGATTTCTACATTGTCAAACTCATTTATTTCTCATTTTACACTGTTATACTATGTTTGTAGTGCTTTACACCTGCCATTATATCTCAGGAGCCAAATCCAAAATTCACTTCATAGCCTTTGCATTAAGTTTAAGAGCTTATTTTAATAACCCTTATAATGAATTTTTCATTTTATTTAGTCACTTCTGAGAATACGCTGAAATTCATCCGGTTTGATTTTTTCCAAAGACAAATAAACATTTGTATTATGGGGAAAAACTATAATAGTTAGCATCAATGCTAAGGAAAGTTCTGTGTGTTGCATTTGTTTCACTGGAAAAATAAAGAGGTCAGATAAAGTTTGTTAAGTTGGACCATACATTCCCGTTACTTTACATCTTAAATTTGTAAACTCATAAAAGTTGATTTTGCATAATATAGGCCCTGTAAATCAAATAATTTGGTGATCACAAACAGCAATGGGCATATTTAGAAATTGGTTTTATGTGTGGTAATCAAGGAAAACACATTTACAATCATTTGAAGTTGGCGCAGCAAATCATCAAAAACAACTAAACAAACATATATAGTTGTGATTTTGTGCAGAGCATCGTTCGTCATATCTTTGTGTAAAGACCTGTATTGCAGCTCCTTGGCAGACGCTGAAGATCTCTTGGCATGGCTCTGCACCACTCTCTGTTTCCCCTCTCTTGTTTACAACACAAACACATCTGCCTTTTCATGCATAAGTGGCTCCACAGAGTTGTGCAATGGTGAATGATACCCCCCATCACAGAGGTGTGTATCTCACAATAATTTCCCCAAAGCTGGGAGGACTTGGCAAAAATACACAAGTTGTTTTAATGAGTCGCTTATCGTTGCTTAGGTGCTTCGAGCATGTGCGTGTGTGTGTGTTAGTGAGTGTAAGAAATATGTACACAGCTTTTAAGGTTTAAAGTCCCTTTCTATAAAAGCACAGAACTGTCACCCCAAACAAAAAAAGGACTTTATCATGTCATGATGTGTTTTATTGTAAAAACGTGAAAGATAACACATTATAATTTTTTTATTCATCTTCTGGTAGAATGTGGACCATAGAAATTATTTGATCTTTGAAAAAGGAAAAAGTTCATGCAGTCTATCAGAGTTGTTTACTTTAAAAATGTGATTGTGCTTCAAATGAGTCTGAGACATGGTGAGATTGTGCCATTACACATTAGATGACAATGTGAAAATGTTCATGTTGCTGTCTTTTACTAGGACTGTGGGCTGGGATATATTTGCTGCTGACAACTCGTCCGTACATGTATCATGGCACCCATGCATTCTCAGCATACATTTAGCGTATAGGCCACACATGTTGACATGAGGTAATATGTTGTGTGAGCGAGGTGCAATATTTACCTGAACACTAGAGGCGCTCATCCAAACAAAAGCACGACACGAGATTGGAGATAAACACAATGGAGAATAGTTTTGAAGAGTGACTCTCAGGCATTGTTCGCATATATCAGTATTTTTATAGTCAGTCCTCCCTGTTGGAAAGTGAGAATCATGTCTATTTAGCAACGGTGTGGTAAACTATTATTTACTCAAATGCAGTGGAAGTACTGTTGTATTGTTGTATACCCGTTGTATTGAGGCTTTGTCCTAGTGATACACACTAACCCCTAGAAGCGACCTCTAGTATTTAATATTTTGGCGGCAGCGTGCTTACATCGTTTGCAACAAGTATATACACAGACATAGCTGAGTGTAGCAAGTGTACACAGCAAGTATTGTATATCCCAGTCCGATGTTTTCATGTGTGCAATTCTTTTTCCTGGTGCATATAATTCCTGTTTTATCTTATGGAAGACAATAAGACTGCCTAACAAAAATAGATATGGTATCTAAAAAAAGTGTATCTTGTAGAAATATTACTTTATCACAACATCGTCTACACGTTTGACATTTTTACAATAAAACCTATTACATTATTTCATAACAAAGCCTCAAATTTATTTTAATTGGGGTGACACCGCTATGCTACCTTACCTTTCAGACATTAGTCTTAATATGTTGATCTCATATCTGAACGAATGCCTTTTTTTCCAAGAGAGTTTGCAATAGGAATCTAGCTGGACTGAATCATCTTTATAGTGCATGTGTGACTGTTAGTGGTCACATTTACAGTTATGTGGGCATGCATGCACAAAAAAGATGGGTCAGTTGACTTTTTAGATGGATCATGCAGATTGCTTTATTAAATGAATAAAGGTAATTTACAAAAGTGATGCAGTGTATTGCAATTCTTTAGTCATATTTCAAATGCAGAAAACAAAGTAAGAAAAGATAAAGTTTGCTTTAGCTGATCTGACCCTACTTAGACAAGCAATACATTATGCTGTCAAACCATTTGTGTATGGGTGGCATTTAAATCTGTTAGTCAAACTCCAGGCAGTCTGTCTTATGCATTTTACTAAAGAGCAGTTGAGTCTAGCTGTTATTTCATGATGAGATGCTGCTGAGTGAGTTCCTTCCAGCCGGTTCTTCCTTCTCTGCAGTGGATTTCTGAGGCATGGGGTGGCTGTATTTTCACTTTTATATTACAATACTGAGTTCAGATTAATGAAAATGTTTAGAATTTCAAGAAAATTAGTGTTTGATTTCTTTCTCAGGCTGTTGTATTTTTGTCATAACTGATCCACTGTAACCTCATCCAGACCCACATTACTGCTAAGTGAATAAATGCAACAAAATAGAGTACATCTGAGAGCAATCTTCATAATAGAAATTATTTTATTTTCAGCTATTTTATTAATATCATGTTCCAAACATTGTTACAGGTTTATTCATTGTACTCAGCAACAACTCAGGTTGTTGATGTCCAGCTGATAAAGCTTTAAGTGCTGTAGTGATTATACTTCTGGACCAAAAACAAAATTATACTGGCAGCTTAGAAAAAGAAAATGCTGGATAATTAGTCCCTTTTAAATGAAATATTGACAGCTTAGCATCTAAAAGCCCAAGAGCAGAGTTAAAGGATGCACAGCACATTTTTAACTGAAGAGCTGAAGTTTGCCAGACAAACAAAGAATACAGATACAGTACAAGTCAAAAGTTTATGAATATATATATATATACATACATATATATACATACATACATACATACATACATACATACATACATACATACATACATATACACATATACTACATACGGATGGACAGACAGACAGACACCATCTGGGTTGACAGCAGTTCTAGTATAGACATTACATGAGCGTTAACCAGAAAAATAATTAATTTACACATGAAATAAAAATTGTTATGATAGTAAACATTAAAAGGTATTATATGCCCTGTGATGTACTGGCGATTTGGTAGGGTGTACCTTGCCTCTCACTCTTAACTGCTGGGATATACTCCAGCTACCTGCGATCCTGAATTGGATGAAGTAGCATGGCAAATTGGAAAATGGATGAATGGAAATCTTAAGGTATGTAATGTACGACCTGGAAAGTTATGGTGTATAATTAGCGTATCTATTGTTAATGTAAAAAACATATTTATGTCTAATGTAGCTCTTTATAACCTCACTCTTTTGTATGTAACATTTCCCCTAATATCTAAACCAACCAAAATAGTGATGCTAATCACGTTAGATCAACAGATATTAACAGAAACTTCCCTTTAATGATGGTAAAATCTTTTCATTTTCAGCTTTTGTTGTCAGTTATAAACCTTCTAATAAACTCTTGATAAAATGTGAAGAAATTCCGTTTTTTAACAATAAAAACTACTTCAATTAGAGCCAGAGTGAATTCCCCCAAGAAACCTTGAAAAACTTTAATCTAAGCATTGCAAGAGGGTTAATAGCTGAGACTGCATTCGGTAACTTCAACTTAGATGTTGTACCTTCAGTATTTTAAGTGGGTGTTTAGTTCTTCTTTTTATGATTTTTCACATATCACTTTGGTTGCCTTGGTTACTCACTTGCTTAATAAATATATTAACTTCTGTATTTCTTGCATTTTTTTTTATCAAGGTTGCTCAATCAAAGCAATTCTGAACTTGAATTCAGACCATGTGTAGTTAAATTAGCCTCATTCAACTTATTCAAATAAAAATATATTTAAAAAAAGATTTAATTAAATTATCTTGCTACTATAAACACAAGCACACAAACATTTAGCTCTTTGTTGCTCCAGTACAAAACAATTGTGACTTTTATGCTTATAAGGAACTATTGCAAGTGCGTAATTGCATAAACAAACCTTGCAGCATTAACGTGACATCATTTCAGAGCACAACTCTGACATGATGTTTCCTTTAGTTCATCAGAGCACTGGCTTTCATTGCAGACTTTGGGTTTAAGCTTACAGTATGATAATAAAGTATCTAAATATGTTTCTAAGCCATTTCCTCCTTCTCAGAAAAAAACATCTCACAGACAGCTAGAGGCAGGCAGAAAGCTTTGGGTGACCACGTTGTAAGCCAACTCCCCTTTAACCTAACTAACCAGATAGACAGTTAAGTAGTTGGCCTTTGAACAAACCAGGCAGTCAGAAAGCCGGAGCAGTCGAGCATCTCCTCCAGGCTGCCAACTCTCAGCTCCCTCCCAGTAGCTGCAATGTGGGATTGTTTACAGCTCTTTTTATAGTCCAGTGAATAAGCCCTTATTTTCTCCCAATCTACCCCTGCTGGGAAAGCCAGCCCAGACAGTGGGAAGTAGCTCTGGGAAGTCGTAATTATATTTGGCAAAGTGTTCAGAGCCACAAATGCACACACACTCTTGCACAAATATGTTCATGCAAAAATGAAAACACAAACAAAAGCAAAAAAGTGTTTAATTTTCATCCCATGCGTTTTTGTAAAGACTTCTTTAAAAGAAGGTGTCCTTACAAACACACACAACTGATGAGTGCTTATCTGTAGATTTGCAGCAGCAGCAGCGAGCTGTGCACACAACACCCTCGCAGAGGAGCCGGTGTACACATGAGTAAGGGGTGTGAGACTTTCCTGCAGCTTTACAGCTTTGCTTGAACTGATCTCCCACTCTCCCTGCAACATATGTTTAACAAGCACTATGACACACTTGGCTAAGCCTCTCCGTGGCATAAGGTGACAGTGAAAGATCAAGGGATATGTGACAGCTGTATATCTTTTGCCTGATTTTGCTTGTTGCTTTTTATATTAACAGAATTGCTTCATACCATAAAGTGCCAACTGTTACAAGTGTTTTTATTGAAAGTTGCTTGAAGGCTTCACTGTTTTACTTCTAATCTGAAGTTGCATTTAATGTTTTAAAGCCAGCAGTGAGAGTTCAGAACTATCATCAGCTGAAAGAGGTGGAAATGATTCAAAGCTTTGTCGCTGTGACTCAACAGTACACAGACAAATCAGCTGTCAGTGCAGCTGAATAAAAGCATACTTGTCTGTAAAAAATTGATAAATCATCAATGTGACACTGGAAAGCTTAGAAATGGTGAAATAAAAAGTCACTTTGTGACATTGGCAACTTAAAAAGTTCCAGAAGTTCATATTAGCACTTTGGCAAATCACTGAACTCCAAAACTGCTCTAGATATGCCAGCAATGCATGTTATTATAGACACGCATGCTGCAAATAGTTTGTTAAAAAGTGCTTTGTGCGTGTTGAGTGTTTGTGTGAATGAGAAATACATCTAACATTGCTTTGAAAGACCTGCAGTAGATAGATTCTTATTTTTTCATAATACTTCAGTGCATTGACTCACTTATTTTATTTAATCATTTACCTGGAACAACTTAAGCACAGTATTAGTGACTAGAATAATTAAAAATGAGGTGATGGATGCTCCTGTGTAATCTGTTTTACAGTGCCTGCAGACCAAAGTAGAATGATGTATCCTGCGTTTCAGATTCTCATCTGAAATAAAGGCAGGTGTGTATCTGCAGTGCATATCTGCCTTTCAGAGAAACTTCTGCTAAGAATATTTATTTTGGAGGGTTCTAAAGATCTCCAGCAGAAAATAACTTAACTATAACTGGATGAAACTGATTTACTGTATTCTCCTCCCTCTGGTCTTCTCACCACATTGTAGGATTTTTTTATTTCTTTATTTATTGAAACGCATACTGTACGTTTAAATAATGTTTATGAAGATTAGAAAAAAATGAGCTATGTTTTGTAAAGTTTTATCTTATAGTTTGAGTGTAGTAACACAATCCTGAAGTCAGAGTTCAGGGTCTGTGCAAGCAAAAGACTGCCTCAAACCAACATGTGACATCAACTTCACATTCTTCAGAGCTACGGAGATAGAAAGAATTAGCTCTGCAAAGAAACTATTGAAGCAAAACAGCAATTCATCTGTGTGTAGTTCTCAGGGTTTATCGCAGGAACACATTCCTTTCTAATTTTAATTAAAACAAAGAAACTTTTTATTTATTTGTTCATTGTCTGCGCTCTACTCTAAGAACATGGTGACAAACAGAAAAAACTTAAATGATTGTGATTTCCATATGTTAGTGAAACCTAATACACAATAGCTATGATTAAACTTAACATGCACAAAGAAAAAGAAAAAGAAAAAAGGGAGTCATGATTTCTCAGAAAAATGTCATCTCAGTCATCTCAACGTCAGAAAGATGTTGAGATGACTGCTGAGTGCGTCTACAGTACGACTGTGACTGTCAGTGAGTCAAGATACCTTATGCATGCATTAGTCTTAACGAACAGTAGGATTTAATGACCTAGGATGGAAGCAGTTCCAACAGTCAAGTTAATTGATCTCCAGTCTCTATCAGTTGAATACATAGAGTTTTAATCACGATGTTAATGAATTACATGTAACAAGTTCAGAGTTTAGCACCTCATCAATATTAAACTAAGTCTCTGTTCAGTTCTGAGTACTCACGTAACAACACTGTTCCTCTAAAAGAAAAAGCTATATTCTGGAAATAAAGAACAATTTTGTATATATGTAATAACAAGAAGGACAAAAACACATGCCTGCACTGCTATGCATGACACTGAGACACCATGGAGTTAATGGATAAATTTCACCACCTAGAAACATGAATTTAAATAATCAATATGTATGTAATATTAGGTTTAAAAATCATTATAAAATAAACATTGCTTTCTGGTTTAAAACACCAGGGGCATGTCTGCAGACCAGCAGACCGTAGATCAGTTTAAATCAAATAAACTCACAACTGAAATCACAATCATTCATTGCAGATATTGAATACAAAGCAACTGTGCACTTCCTTATTGTCCTGCACACATTGCAGCCAAACTTTTGACAAAAGGAAACAAATATTTTCTGACTTTGATTGATGTACAGTGTTCATTTATCCCAGCTATCTCCGGTGACAGATTGGAAAGAACCAGTTGAAAGAGGGGCTGGTGTCAACAGGGAACTCTATCACTGCAGCTCTGCAAAAATCAATACACTAAATATCTACATCTGTAACTTCCCTCAGATGTGTCACGTCTGTGGTGTAGCACTGACTTCATTATGCACACAGTGTAATTCACTGTCAATGTGCACATACAGAGTAAGCTAGATAGAGTCCCAAAGCCATATGCACACAAATACGTAGTTTGAGTCAGCCTTTCTGTCAGTCAAAGCTGAATCATACAATAGCATCACCAACCATTTGCAGTGTTTTATCTTTCTTTCTCTCAGTATAACCTCTAACCCTAATCCTAGCATTCAGGGTTTTGCAGTGACACTGTAGCAGTGTGATATATACAGCCAGATTGGAAGGTTAGCTGTATAATCAGAATTACCTTTCTTTGTCTTCATTAGCAAATCATTGCTTCACAGAGCCTGAATGAGGGTGAATGAGAACATAAAATGAACCATGTATGTCTACAGATGGTGCAGTCTGGTTACTACAGTCATCCTAGAAGTAAAGGAAGAGTTGTGGGACACTCACTGTATTTTAATTTGTTATGTTACCGTATTCCACTAAAATGTCATGCTACATCTTACATTAAAAAATTACATCAAATCTTAAGTTTGTGTTGCTTTTTCATACAGGTGCTTTATGTTAAGTGTTAAATCTGAAAATTAGTTTTAGTTTAATTAACCAGTCCTCCTTTATGTTAAGGTGGGTGTGCATGTCACTATCATGAGATTATGTCAAAAAGATAACAGAGAGTGGCATGAAGACAACCAAAGCATACAGTATATCACAATAACTATAAATAAAAAAAAACAGGAATAAAGGTTTTCAAAGGTGTTTGGGGGAGGGGTATTGGCTGAGTTCACTTCAGGCTTGTGGGAGAGTCAGGGAATAACTATGCAGGGGATGCACCCTGATTCACCCTGGCACTGACTAGTGTCGAGGCCTGGGATCTGTCTACTTCACCCCTGTTTTACACACTATCAGTGGCAGAGGGAGGAGAGGTGGGGTCAGGGTTAGGTGTGTGTGGAGGGGGGAGGGGGGCTATTTGAGTATGTTAAGGGCAGTTTTTTGTGATGAATAAAAAGAGTGTGGGGAGGGGGTTGAGTACACTGAATAGAAGAGGGGATTGTACATATGGCAGGGAATTGTACATATGTGGAGAATGTTAGGAGGGTTAGCAAGATCTCAGACCTAAGAAGCAATAAGACAAAGCATGCTCAAGATACCCTCATGTCTCTACATAAAAATAAGAAATACATGCAGCTATGTGTTTAAGCATATGCAAACATCAATGCAAAACACAATCCATAGGGATTGCTACGTTTCTATTAAATTAGAAGCAGAGTATTTTTATTTTTTAACAAGCTCTCTTGTTTTCTCCAAAACACTGGGAACGTGCCAAAATATCTGACCCAAGCCACGCTGTTTTTTGGGACCCTTCTGCTGACGTTAGCAGTCTTACTGATTTGACCCTAAAGGGTGCAGCTTGACACACTGAAATGCATTGACTGGTCAAAATGATCATTGTGCAAGTCAGCAATACGTCCAAAGCAGAAATAGCACCATGTTTAAATATAAAATGGATTTTTGTTGAAAGCTGCATATGTGCAGTATATATGTCTATCTACAGTGATGGTATTGATGATGATTGTGGTGGTGGTGATGGTAATGACTGTGTGGTTCGCATTGTACCAAAGTCTGTTTGTACCTCAGAAATCTGTAAGACGGCTGTAAGACGGCATGTCGTCACGATGACGTATTGCCATGGCAACCGAAGACGCCATCTTTAACAGCATGGTGGAACAGTGGTTAGCGCCGTGGCCTCAAAGCAAGAAGGTCGCTAGATCGAGCCCAAGCTGAGAAAGGGTTGCCCAGTGTGCTTTCTGTGTAGAGTTTGCATGTTCTCCCCATGTGCGTGGGTTCTCTCCGGGTACTCCAGCTTCCTCCCACCCACGAGACATGCATGTTAGGTTAATAGCTATGATTAAAATGACTGCTTATCATATGTAAGTTGCTGTGGGTGAAAGCGTCTGCCAAATGAGTGTATAGTATAGTAAATGGTCTTGTACTTGTATAGCACTTTTTCTACACATCAGTGCACTCAAAGCGCTTTAACACTATCAGACACATTCACCCATTCGCTCACACAAACACACAC
>JBAMHV010000018.1:11996472-12010921 GCA_037177535.1 Pseudomugil gertrudae
GTATAGTATAGTATAGTATAGTATAGTATAGTATAGTATAGTATAGTATAGTATAGTATAGTATAGTATAGTATAATGAAAACAGCACGTCTGTCTCATTCAATTATAAGTGGTTGGCTCACTGTAGATGATTAATATCAAAACAAAACAGACCAAATATTATGGCTACTATAACTGCTTAAACACTGTTAAGAATACCTGGGCCTGTTTCTAAACTAATGTTACTGGGTATGTGACACATAAGGGATGTTGACAGTGGACCACTTAGTTTATATTGTGCTGCTGATGGTGCTTGTGCAACGGTATCCTAATATGCTACAACTTATTCAGTTCATCCAAGATGCAGTCAGATTTTTTACAGTAATTCAAGGAGCAAAAAGGAAGCAAGGTTAAAAGACAATCTTAAAAGACAAACAGCTAGCCTAAATACACCTGATCTGACTCGTTATATTTAAGAGGTCTTCATTGAAATGGGTACATTGCAGTCCTAATATTATTAAGTGCATATATATTATGTATAGAAAATCACTGAATGTGCACGTACCACTTGTAAAATTAAGGCCAGAGACGCACGTATATGTTGGACTTTGGTTCCCACAACTTTCCAACATTCATTATTCTGTCTGCTCGTACTTGGCATCTGTTGATGGCCCTCAGCTACTTGTCTCTCCTAACACCACTTAAGAGTATAAGGTGGAACTTCAACCCCTTGTTTTGTTTAATTGGCTGTGCAGCCGACCACACAACAAGATTTCGGCATGTTTCCCCGTAATGTAGCTACGGTCGTTTCACCCACGCTGAGATGGCAGGCTTCGTTGCTATGGGTGACGTCAAAATGTCCCAGATGTCCATCTATCAGAATAGACACTTTGTTGTTCTTTTCTCTCTATTTTTGCCTTTTTTATCTGATTGTCTTAGTTTGTTTTCACATTTTTTTAAAAATGTTTTGTTAATGCTTTTAATGTTTTACATACAGTAAATCACCGTGTGCTGTGGTTTAAATGTGAGATACAAATAAACTGGCATTGTGCTGTCATTTGCTAAGAAGAAAGAGCACAAACTGCTGGATGCCCACAATTCTCCTCTTTTCTTTCCATAGTGCATTCTTCATAGTTCAAGAAAGGTGTAGTACCACTGTGACATTGTGATAATGTTGCTGAAGCACCTATCACTACCCAGTCAATATGCTACCTGCTAGGTAAAGAGTAGGTTTTAGCTGTGAAGATAGAGATCAGAGTTTCTCAAACCAAACCATCCCGTTCAAAACCAAGATTTTAGTAAAAATGGGAGTGCATCTCTGGTCCTGCATCGGATTCTTGATTTCTTCCACTGTTTCCTTTAAGTACATCAGTTTTATTCTGCTGTCTGCTTTTTCTTTCATACCTTACTCTTCTGTTTCTGTACTTCACTTGTTCAGTTGTTTTTCCTTATTTTAAGGACACATTACTCACAAGGCTGAGGTCTGTTTTCTAATAGCTCCTCAAGAATCAACCTTGCTGGAGAAAAAGGGCATTTTGTGACAAACTCAGTATATCATTATTAGGAAAAGTTTACTTTGGCATAGGTAGTAATTTATCAGTCTCTGAACAGCTTTATTTTTAGGAAAAGAAATTTTTAGGGCAAATGTGAAACAGGAGGAACACATTGTAAATGCTCTTCTTTAGCCTACCAACCAATGCTTCTGACATTCTACATAGAGATAATAATAAAAAATATTATTATTATTATGAAGATTATTATTATTATTATTATTATTATTATTATTATTATTATTGGAGGTCTCAGGATCTGTGCTGGTGAATGTGGTTGGGAGGGAAGTTTTGGGCTTCCCTGCTTAAGCATGACCCAATTCCAGATAAATAGATAATAGATAATAGATAAATGGATGGATGGATGTGTAGTAGCAATGAAAGAAATTACTTTGTGGTTGTACAATATGAGTATCTCATAGATATTTTTTTTATTTCACTTTCATAATATGTAATGTTAAAAAATTAAACATGTGTCCAAAAATGAATAACCAGTGTTTATTGTTTATTGCCATCAGGAGTCATCGGGGAAATAATTACATGGGTGTTTGGTTAAAGTTTCCCGTGTTTTGTCAAAAGATTTTCGTTCTACGTTTAAATGCTGCCAGTCTCTAGCTAATGTGCAGAAATGACTTATTCTTAAAACAAATCCAAATGTGATTTAAAACAAACTTGGGAGGAAAAAGTATACAACACATTTTGTTTTTCCGTCACATGACAAAGCGTTTGTTAGTCTGCGTTGTGCCTTTTTAACTGCTGAATGGAAAATATCTACCAATCATTGTGTTTTGGTGAGAAATAAGAGAGAGAAACATACAGAAAGAAACAAAGCCACAGGTGTAAAAATCTGTAATTCCATCATTAAAAGCTGATCTGGCACAGATAGGTATCATCCACACTGTTCTTTCTGATGTGTAATAAATTTAATGACACAGTGTCTATGTAGTGTAAGACATGTCCCTCAGAAAAAAGACTGGAATTAAGACCATCTGTATAAACACCAGTTTTGCCCCGAGCCTATTTGCTTGTTGTCTCTTCCTCTCTCACACCCATTAAAGTGTGTATATTGTATGGGAGGATAGGTGAAATGCAAATATCATAGGAAGCCCCCCTTTCTCCTTTAAGGTTTAGGTATGTGCAAACTACCCTGTCCCTAGTTGGGTAGGGTTGCATGATGTTTTTTTTATTACCGGTATATGGAATCAATAATTCCAAATTAAATAATTCTGAATTAAAGTATTCTTATTTGAATTTAAATGAAAACAGTAATTCCAAATTGAGGTTTCCATGGAGACACATTTTTCACCTTCTCTTAATTCTGCTTTAAACCTGTGGGTTAGGAAGAGTTCTGATTGGACAGAGACATGTGACACATTGACATATACCAGAAATAATAATGGCTACAACATGAAAAACTTCACAATAAGTACCGTTTTTGTCCTAATTCTTATCTCCTCATAAAACCTAGACATGGTGTCTCAGATCGAGCAGTGTTCTAGGTTTCATACATACTCTCATAAAGTGACACTCAGGATTACAGTACAAAGCAACAATCTCTTTTGGTTATAGTCAAAGTAGTAAGTAACGGTTAGTTGTTTAAAAGATGTTACATCACTAATAGTGACTTGTGAAGCTGGTCTTTTTAACAGATTTTATTTGGGGTTTTTTTTATTTGTCCTTTGGATTTGTTTTAAGTAGATCTTAAATCTGAGTTCCATGACAGAATAGAGTACAGGTAAAATAAATACTTAATGTGAATTATAGAAATATACCTTCCTGGGTTCCAGAGTATGGAAAACTAAAGGTGATTAAAATGATGGCATCAAAATGCAGCACCACTTCAGAGAACCAAGTTTATACAGATTAACAGGCTAAGTGGCCTTATAATGTGGTTGTTACACAATTATATGTGCATCATCTGGATTTAATAACTGCCTGGATACAGGGTTGAGTGCTACCTGATTTGAGATGAGAAGTCAGAGTAGTAAATGTGGACAATAAATGGGCGATGGATTGAGATTGAGCTGTGACACAATGAGATTTAGGGATCCGTGTGAACACTTGCCTCAGCCTTCACCAGGTAGTTTCACCAAATTTGAACTGACATGATGATGATGTGTGGATTAAAGGTAGGTCTACTTCTAAAAATGCTCTAATTTCCCGTCAGCTCTCCTGAGGTTCACAGAAATCTTTTTGTGAACCATATAAGCAACTTTATTGTTTTGGATAAATATCAGTGCATCAAACTCCTTACTAGCTGCAATTAAATAGAGCTTTCAGTGAACCGACTAATAACAAAGTCAGCATTTAGCTGTTGAACACAATCATCAGTAATTAGCTAAATTTTCCTAATGAGTTTGTAGCGATCAGATAAGACCTTAACGTGAATAGTGGAACTGCATTAACTCCATATCAGGCGACAGTACTTTGTTTAGAGGAGGGGGTATTTAGTCTTTTTATTTAACTAATTCATTGGTCTGCCTCCTTGGGTTTAATTCAAAATGAGAGCAAATGGTTCCACTGATACACTATTGTAATGATTGGTTGATCAAAGAATATCTATTTGCAAGATACTCATTCAGACATTTTCTTTCAAATATCTTTTAAAAAAATTTAAAAATACCTTTACATGCTGCAGAGAAATTTAAATTGGAACAAATGTTTGCTTCTTGTCAGTTGGTTAAATTGTTGTAATGTTAAGTTAGTTATAATTTCAATAATCTTCATAATATTAATGAAAATGATTCTAAATCAATATTTGATACCTGTAAATCTATATATATGCAACTTCAAATTCTCTGTGCATTGAAAATCCTGAAACCGGCGTGCATAAAAACACAGTTGCACTGTGTTAAATGTCCTGGGTGTAAATGTGTTGGGTGGATTTTATGGTAGAAAAATAGCCAGAGAAGAGGAGAAAAGAAAAGTTTTTGGGCATTATTTTTTCCCCATCTGAGGTAACTGAATAAATGTGAGCTGCTCTGACCTCTGGTGATCCTTAGTTCAAGAAACAACAAAAAAGATAAAGACGGGACAGAGGTGCAATTAGAGAAAGTAGTATGTCAAAGAGAGAAAAGAAGGGGAGTGGAGGAAAGATGGAAAGAAAGAATATGAGTTTGAGTGCCTTCTTGCTTTTTATGTCTGGGTTAAAAGTTCTGTAGCTTTCCTCTCAGCCAAGACATGGCCCATCTACAAAAAAGTATAGGTGCCACTCTGTCTTTCACCCGTTACATCATCTAAAAGCATCAACATTATTCAGTTTGTGAGACCGTACCTATAGACTTGATAAGTGATGGATGGCGAAAATGGACTAATAGGGGGGTAAAAGGACTCTGTAAGGTTGGTTGTCTTGCTCAGACTAACCCCGTGTCTGTGACACTGGAACATAGTGGGAGTGGATTACAATCTTCCTCTGGGATTAATAAAGTATTTTTATTAAATATAACTTCATTTTCATATTTGGTTTGCATTAATTGTATGAATATATCAGCTAATTGTCTGAAGGCTGAATTCTCAATGGCTTGCCTTCTTCCATACAATTGTTTTTGTCTTTCTTGCCTCAGGGAAGTCTTCATTCACAATTAATATGTTTGCACTCCTGCTATTGTTGTGCATTTTGTTATTTATGAAACAATGCAGTAATTATAATGATAGGTCATCTTTAGTGGATTATGTGCAGTTAATTGATGTGTCAAGTGGCATGACCTGTGATTTTGGCTTTATGTTCTGTGTATGCAGAATTATGTGTAGGGTTTTTATTGGTTATTTTTTTGTTGTTGCTTTATTTTTTATTGTTTGGCTTATTTTGCTTGTTTTCTGTCTGGGACCTAAATAAACAATGGGTTGGGGGTTTTAGTATTATAATTAACTGTGTTATGCTTGCAACTGAAAACAATAGTTTACAGTATAGTTAGTCTCCATTTTCTGGTTAATGACAGTGGGATGGGAGCAATCAGCAACTCAGGACACTCCAACACTTTCAGTCCTAGTATGCTGTAGTCCTAATATATCCATATGGACATATTCTGCTTATATCCAGCTGCAGTGACCTGCTTGGTGGCCAGGATTGCGACAGAGACCAATCAGCTGTTGGGATCCATGATTTGTCCTTATTGCTTCATCGATGTGTGTCAAAGGAACATTGGGGCTTTTTCGCTCCAGAATCTGTGAGATCTAAGGATTTTTAGGGCCCTGCAAGGAGAATAACTGGATGTTTACTTCAGTATAGGCATGGACGTAATTTAAGGAGAGACACAAGGGACATGTCTTTCTCAAAAGGCCGTTTTGGTTCTCAGCACAGAATTGGTGGTGGGGGGTGGGGGTGGGGGGTGTATTGCTACATGCTTTACAATCAGTCAATCCAAAAAAAGGGACAATTAAGATTAAAAGTATCAATAGAAAAGTAGAAACTAGATAACACAGTGAGCTTAAAGATTATTTTTATGAAGTATGAAAAATACTTTTGCCTATACCCAAACGTGCACACGCACACGAGCGCTTTTGAATTCAAAATGTTACTCCTATAGAAACATCAGTGGAGTGGGCTTGGATGCAACATCATGTGAGGAATGCCCTGTGGATTGTGACATCACGCTGGGATACCTCTTTCAGACCGATGTGGGACTGAGGGAGGTTGTGAGTGACGAAGACTCATCCTAAGCCGTTTGAGCTTTGAACTCTTTCTGTTTGCTCGCTGCCTGGAGCCTCAGCCTGCCACAGGGGAGGAACAAACTATATCAGAAACTCCTAATACTGTATTTTTATTTTAGTCGTTTTTGTTGGAATTGTTTCTGGCTGCACATTAAGTGAAGGTTTATAACTTCATGGCTACATGTTTTTTGCTGCTTGGGAGGATTTAGTAATCATGACAGATGCAGAAAGGCATAGTCTTCAGACTTTTGGTGAACAAAACCAAAAGGTTTACAGACCATCCATCCATCCAGTTTCTACCGCTTATTCCCTGAACGGGGTGGCGGGGGCTGGAGCCACTTCCATCTGACATCGGGCGAGAGGCGGGATACACCCTGGACAGGTCGCCAGTCCATCACAGGGCCAACACACATAGACAAACAACCATGCACACACACATTCACTCCTATGGACAATTTAGTCTCCAACCAGCCCATCAGGTTTACAGACCCTGATTGGTAAATACTCTTATCAACAGTTATTTGTTCATTTAAAACCTGTAAGCAGATGGAAAGTTGCTCTGTTCAGATCCTTTGGTTTTTCAGTTTTGTTTGTTTCAAAACTAACATTTCAAACAGGTTTTATATTCACATTAAGTGTTTACCTTCCTGCAAACCTCCTTATATTTGTAAATAATGTAAATCTATAAAGGAGACTGTTTCCTATAAGTTGAGCCATTCCTGACAAAACAGTCACATTCACCATTGTTACCTGTCTGTGCACATGACTGCTTGCTTACTCTCTGGAACAGTGATTCACTGAAGGAGGGAGTCGAGCTGGCCTTACTCATTGCAGTAAACACCACAACCATCCTCAAGCACAGAAAGGAACAGTGTTGATGTTATTCCCTCAGGTAATTCCACGCTTACTGGTGCATGGCCAAGCACACCATTCAGTGAAACTCTGCAACTGCGTTCCGTCTCTTTGCTCTCACGATTTCTCTACATTTTCAGACCCAACAAACAAACAGGCAATATTGGATTAAGCAGAATAGAAAATAATTAATGCATACGTGAATGTGTCTGTCAATTTTATCCACTAACCTCTAAGATCCTTTGAAGTCATAAACTATATATTTAAACCAACAGATTGTTTTGTTTATTTACAATCTAGTCAGCTCTGTTGCCAGGAAAACTATGTGATCTAAACAGACAAGCTGTGGCCAAATCTGACATCTGCTTCTTAGGCTCATTTACTGAGAGCTCAGAAGCCTCTGAAGCACATTGCTGCTTTTGCTGGCATGAAGAACTGCACTCAAAAGACAAAACAGATGCCTAAACAATCAGTTTTCCAGAGGTAACCACTAGTTATTAACCTAATGTGCAAACACAGTCCTCAGTGTGCATTCCATTAGTTTTTCCTGTTGTGTAAAAAGAGGCTCGATTCTCAGGTAAGCTATATCAAATGGGTCCAAGGTAGATGGTTTACTCAGGGTGTTGAGTCCCCCTGGGACCTGCAGGATAGAATGTCAGCTGCTTCTTCCTCCTTCAGCCAGTAACAGGAACTGGCTGTTTTCCAATGTGATCATGTGTGAATCCGTGTATGTGTGCGCTGTCAGACAGAGGACTGGGCAACAAGCCCAGGTGCAGCTAAGCCCAGGTGTTCCTCTGCTAAGAACACAATGGGCATGAGCAAACATGGAGGGAGAGACAGGCAAATGGCAAGGGATTGGTATCAGAGTGCACACCTGTTGAGCACCTGTCCTTTCCACTCATGCACACTGATTATAGATGAAACAATTGTACACACACACACACACAAAAACATTCAAATAGCCTAAGGCTGTCCAAATCTAGTCCTTGAGAGCTACTATCCTGCAACTTTTAGATACAGCCGTTCTACAACACACCTGAATCAAATGAACAGCTTGTTACCAGGCGTCTGCAGAGATGGATGACGTGTGGATGAGGGAACTCTGCCATTGGATATGAAATGAATGAAATGAATAATACTTTATTGATCCCAGACGGAAATTCAGATATAGGTGCATCAAAAAGCTGAAGACGTGATTTGGGCAGCCCAGAAATAGCCAGTTTCTGCTCATATTCTTTTTCAAATACTGTAACACCTTAACAACAGTGTTACCTAGCATACATAACCAATGTTAATTTTCTCTCCTGATGCTGTCAGGTTTCCTTCTACTTTTGAGTCTTTGTAACTTTTCTGTGCCCCCCTCCTCCCCTGCCCTCTGCCTTCCGCTGAGCTCCTGCTGAGTTGTTCAGTCTCTGTGTCATTAGGCAGCGCATCAGGGATTAAGGGGGCGATGGAAGGATGTGATTTGAAGGCGAATCCTTTAAGTCTGGCATTACCACACACCTCACAAGGTGCAGGGGAATTTTTAATCCACCACACGGTGCAATCCTGCTAATGCATTCATATGAGACAGACACAACTAAGATCGGCCTTGAATCAGACATTGAAAGTATTACTGTCAAGTTCAACCCTTATATGTTTGTTTTTAACTTTTATGCAGAGATGCATTCTGTCTGGTTATGCATGAGATGTTTTATAGGAGGGAACGTTGTAGGAAACAGATAAGTGTGCAAAATGCAAAACTAGCAGACCAACTGTACATGCAGGTATTTGTGTCACATTGTAAGCACTAACAAAATAGGAGCTGCATAGCAGTAAGCGTCAATAATAAATTAGTTTTTGTTTGTTTTCTGTCAGGTGGTGTGTCTCTTTATAGCAGGAATATTCTAGATTTTCAAATCTAGATGCTTTTTGTGCACCTTTTGAAATGACTGAAATAGAAATGCAACATACTCTGCACACATGCTGTAGTGTAGCGTAAGTTGCAACCAATCATGGATGTATATTTTAATCATATTTAGTTACATTTTCATGTTTTTTATCATTCTTTTTTATAAAATAATGTCTGCAGTATTTTATTTTTTTGGGGGGGTTCCTTCCAGAAATAATAACCAGCAGCCAGATGAAATGTGTGTAACTGACAAACCATTGCATGAATGACCTCTGTCATTATTGCCCTTTATGGAGTTTCTTACATGCCGATGATCTACATACATGGATTTTCTGATGCAGAAATGCTCTAGCAGAGAGAAATATTCAGTGTTAAAGCAAATTATTGAGAGAGGGCAGGAAATGTGTGATGGTGGGAGGAGACATTATGTGAGAGTAGCAGTGGTATTTTGTGACATGCATCATCGGTCCTGTCTTCTCACCGTATCTCCCTAATGGGACCACAGAAGTCTGAATGTTTGTGTGCAAATGTGTGCGTGAGGAAAAGATGAGCCTCCCTGTCAGAGTGACTTGTAGAGAATTTGTGCATGTATGTGAGTGTGTGGGTGTCTGATAGAGATAGGAACTAAATGAGCTTCTGGGGGGACTGACCCTCCTCACTTCTCACCGATCTGTCAGAGACTGAGCGCTTCAATGGAGCATGGCTACAGGCACAGTGCTGCATACTGAGAATACTACAGACACACACGCAATCTGGAGAAAGACCTCAGACAACTCAAATACACAAACTACATATACATACATGAAACAAGTAAAAAAAAAATAAAAAAATAAATAAAAAAAGAGTTGTGGTCACAGTGCATTTGTATTCACATGACATCATGGTGCACCCAAGAAATGTGACAAGATGCAAATGTTGGTTAATGTGAAAAGAAAATAGCATGCAAGTCAAACCCAGCAAAGAGTCTGTACTGTCTGGTTCATCCGCAGTCATAATTATGATTCATGTGTAGGTAAACAGTCATGCATGTATGAAAGCGTTTCTATTGCCTTAAGTGTGGGAAAGTGTTGCACATCTAACATAAGTGCAAGCTGGTGCAAATGCAAGTCTCAGGCTAAGTAGAATTACTCTTGGTAACATACCTTACATGACAAATGAGCAGAATTTGGGTGGAAGGCGTCTACCTCATTTGTAACAGGATGGTAGGTAAACTTCAGCTTCTGTGGAATGCTGCTCAGGTTGTGTGCTGCTGTGTGATTCCCTGTACAAACACAAGCGAGTATCCACCGATAACTGGCACAGAAATGTAACTACATGTAATGACACCATGATAAAAACAGTAATGAAAACATGTATATTCTAATGAGCTTATATTGTGTGTCAGTTTTGTTAAAATAGCATCTCACTGATGTTCACTTTGAGACCTGGTAATAGCACAATGACTGAAATGGAGTCGCTGCATACATCTTGGTAAGCCTTGCTCCTGCAAAAGTAAATTTGCACATGAATTATTTATTCAGTAACTTTTAAGATATTGTGTAAGATTCATTAAGTATGAGAAGCATAAAACTTCACCAGCAAGCATTATCTCAAGTTTAGTCTGGACAGATGAGCCATCATTATGGTTTAATAGAAACTGCTTTATATCATTTAACAAATGCAATTAATAATCTCTGCTACAATAATAGCTGCAAGCTCTCTGCAGCCATTAAAACAGGCTTAGCTTGACTCTTGTCTTATCTATTGTTTGCCAGTCTGTGACATGGTGCATAAGCAATAGCATTGCATAGTTGTCTAGGCCTGTTGAATAGTGCAATTTTTCAGCCTTGAGATGGTCCCACAAATGCACGTAAGAAATGTAACTGTACCATTGAACAAGTCTGGAATAGTTTTAGAGTCAGAAAGTAACACAAATGTTTTAAAGTAGGTAAAAAAAACTCATTATGAAACTTTTAAAAAATCCTTTATTTCCATTATGTAGATCATATTTCCTTACATTTAATTCATCGATGAAAAAGGTGAAAGATAATTCATACCACATTGTGTTCAGTAACTTCCTAACAATGCTCACTAAAATGTTTCTACACCCTGAAAACAAATCCGGTAACAGCACCAACCATGATACCAATATATATATATATTTTTAAAGAAACCATGCATCTCATCTTTCCAAATAGGAGATTGAATGATATGCCAGGCTCCCAGATCCTTTCCATCACTCTGATGTCAAGGCTCTTGTTGGAGGTAATGGTGACCTTTTAGATAACAGGTGTCATGTATAAAGGTCTATTAGGCCAGGCTTTCTATTGTTACACATGTGAGCAACTGGCAGCTTAGGAGGAGGGGGTCCGAATGTACCGAGGCGAGATAAAGCCACAGGGTGAGGGTACGGCTGCATGCTTATCATAATGGTTTCTTTGACATGTAGTCTTTTACAAGAGGTCGGGAGGGCATGGGAGAAAAGATGAGAAAAGGCAGAGGCTGAAAGCTTTAGAATCCATCTCACATTTCAGGAATCATATGGGCGACAGGACACAAGCAGGCACAGAAGTAACATTTTCTATTAGACTTAAAAAATCCTAAATGAGAAACAGGAACAAGTAAAAATCAAAAGAACTCTTATAATATCCGATACTTTGTTTAAAAAAAGATATATTCATACATGTGTACGCAAAAACAGCATTCTTTAAGAGATATTTTATTGCTTTTGCTGTGCATTGAATAGAAATGGGAAGCAATCACAGCATGAAAAAATATATCAAATAAAACCATTGCAAACTGGTGATAATAAAAAGCCATTGACTCTGTACTCCTTTGCAAACAATTAACCTGTGAAATAGTGGAAGCACTTAAGCTTAAATGGCTTATAGGTCAGTTCCTGCACCTTGTCGGCCTGCCGCACAAAGAGTGAAGCAGCAGAAAAAGAAACACTGATAAACCATCATACTCTCTGAAGAGAGGCATCACATTGTCATTAAGAAACCAGCAATAGGGACCTGATGGAAAAAACATTCCTATGTTCCCAGTAACAAAACATGAGCTCAGAGCTATTCAGCTATCACTCATCTCTATAAATTACATTCAAATGAAAGAAGCTAATCATATTTACACTGACTTTCCTGAGGATGTCTGCCTTCGTGCAGCATGCATGTGCAGCAGCTGCAGTCCATTGCTCGGTATTCTGCACGCATGTTCTGTCAGGACAAGGGCTTTGTGGATTTTAATCTCACACTTTATGATCTTCAGATATCCAGGAGGAGAGGTTTGTGTGCTGGAATGTGTTTGTCTGAATGTGATGGGAGAAGCAGCAGATTTACATTTTTCTATTAGTGGGGAAAACAGTGGGACGTGAACGTGCAGAATATGATTATAAGAGCTTAATCTCAACTCTGTTTTGGATTACCTGTGTAAAAGAAGCATGTCTTCACTGAATATAGAATTTACATCAGATTTATAACGGAGAGGTTGCTTATTTTTCCAAAACATCCTCCATCGTTATCTTGTGGAATTGTTCATAGTCACTGAGCTTTTGTATTCATTACATTTCATGACATTGTTTTCATTTGCTGCGATTAATTTCAGCAAAGAAAAACATTTATATGACTCATAAGACATGATAATAAAACTACCCTCCTCCCTGCAGAAACTCATTACCAACATCAACAAATATAACCCAAGTGAAAAAGAAAACTGGCCATAGCCAACCAATGATTGTTTGTTTTAAGCATATAGCTCGTGATAAATCACGGTACAGATGGTCATTGAATCTGTTTCTTGTGTATTAAGTGGCCACACAACAACTTCTTAGTCCATGTCCACATCCAGGTTGAGCTCGGTGCTGAGGTTCAGGTAGAAGAAGGCGTAAACACACAGAACGAAGAAGAGGATTGCTGCGAGGACCAGGAATGCATCCTGAGAAAGGAACAGGAAGAGAAGGTTAAGATGCTGCATCATATCTGCTTTCCTCTATAGATGCCTGCGATGTGCCTGTAGGACTCTTCTTTGAATTTGAACTTTTTTTAAAACTTATTTTCAAAATCTTAAATGTTTATCTTTTTATTTCCATGACAGCATTTGAAGAACAGTTTGTTTTTGTTGCTTATTTAATAAATTCAGTCAAACATTGGTGGGAATCTGCAAATGTATCACCATAATCTCAGACAGACATGTAGAAGTCTTTCTGTTCTAAAACTTTTTGACTTGTAGTTTATCTCCTATTTTGCCTTATTAAACTAGAAAAGCACTGAGAGTGCAGACCTCTGCCAAGCAGCATCATAATGTTACTGAAAATTTCAGTGATCCAGAATCCAGGATCTTTTCCAGATCTCCACCAAAAGTTAATCATTTGTTCCCAGTGACACTCCCAACATATCCTGAAAATTTTATCAAAATCCATCAATAACTTTTCGAGTTATGTTGCTAACAGACAAACAAACAAACAGAAAAACAAACTCTGGCGAAAACATAATTCTTCGGTGGAGGTAAAAAACTATAGGAAGACCTTCAACATAACATGTATGAGATTTTACCAACAGTAGCTGTTAATGAAAACTGCTTCTGAAACGCGAGATTTCACCACATAATTATAAATACAAAATAAGTAGTTTAGTTGTAACTGATTGAATAAATGGGGGGTTTTAGATTTTTTTGGATTAAACAAGGATTAATTCCAGGGTCACCTAAACCCTAAAGGACAAGTAAGTTAATTCTGGTTTAGTTGTTAAGAAATGTTTGTTTTGCTGTATTTTTCAGTGATATTCTAACATAAAGTTATCATGTTAATCAACCAGTTAAAAGTCTGAAACAAATGAAGCAGATTTGGGAAAGAGGCTGAAAAAGCACTGCAGCAAGTTTTAAAATTTCTCAGCCAAAGTAAAATTGCATTATGTATTTTTATAATGCGGAACTGATATCAGGTGGTACCAGTCTTAATTGCTACACGTCTGTATTGTAATTTAAAATGATTTGGTGCTTTCAGCTGAACGGTAACTGTGTTTTTTTATGTATAGTTTGATATTTTGCATCTTTATTACTTACCGATGGACGATAAACAAAGTATATTTAAATTAGAAAGTGACATTCTCCATTTCTTCACAGTTTAGTTCCTGTTGCAACATGTTCATATCCAGTCCGAAAGACTTGCCTCAACTGCACCACCAAAAATACATTTATATCCTAATAACTTAGCAAACCATTGTACCATTCTCTGGGAGAATATTCTGATTGGCTGCAAGATGTCTGTTATAAAGTGATATAGGACACCTAAAAAAAGTCCTGTCATAGCCTGATTGTTCTAAATGATTACTGGCAGACAATTTACACCTCTGTGTGGTGCATTCATTTCTGAAAATGGAGACGAACATTATCCCTTATATGTAGCTCTGGGTGCTCATTTATAAAACTCTGCGTAGGATTCTTACTAAAATTGGACGTACGCCAAGAATCCAGAATTTGCGTAAGCAACAAAATATTCTGATTTATAAAACCGTGCGTGCGCACAGGTGCACGCAATTTTCCCTTTATAAAT
>JBAMHV010000018.1:12016851-12027390 GCA_037177535.1 Pseudomugil gertrudae
ATATACATATATATTATATACACACATATATATATATATACATATATATACACACACACACACACACATATATATATATATATATATATATATACAGACGTACATACACACACACACGCACACATACAGAATACTTTTTCAACTTTATATCAAAAAGCTAAAAAGAGGACTAGATGAGAAAGCAAGCATGACCAAATATCCATTACACTTGTACTGAATTTCAATCAAACTCTGGGCCAAGAGGTCTAAGTCTGTTTAATATCCTCATCCCAGAGGTATTTTTAATCCGACCTCTGAAAATTCCCCTCGTCTTGGGCACGAAAACCATAAATTATTCATGACCAATATCAATATTTCAAGATATGGACTAATCTAATTGGATTAAAGACGTGTTTAATGAGGCCTTGCATGTCTAAGAGATGCATATTTTAAAACCTGACCATTCACCCAGTGTTTAATCCTTGCTGTGATTTGCTCTTTTCGGCGCACTTCGTGGACGTTGAGACTTAATAAGAAGAAGCTGTTGGGCTTTCATGCACTGTAAACAGAACATATTTTCAATGCAGACAAATAAATAAATAAAATATTGAACAGGTCTAAATGATATTTTTCCTACAAATTAATTTGACAACAACCAGTGAGGCTTGATTTCATCAAATGTTGTCTCCAATTTCAGAGAGAATTGAAAACCTTTGACAGTGAATTTGAAGCACTTTACAAGCCAGAGTTTTTCTAAATAGATACAACTTTTCATTTATTTGATAAGACAAAAGCACGAACAGCTTTCCATTAGAATGACACATGTAGAGTGATTCATCTGTGCCTGCACAGCCACTCTTATCTGCCGCAGTCTGACAGGACCAGAGATTAATTTTAAAAGTATCTTCATCTAACTTTATTTATTTACATTACTTACTGTAAATTTCAGACTGCACCTTAATAAAAGCTGCAGACACTGATTTTAGAACAGCTGCGGGTGTCCACGCTGTGACATTGTAAAGATAAAAAAAAACAATTATTTCTGATGTAATAGCCTTTTAATTTAACATTATGCACAACATGAACATTAAATCTGAGATGCTTTATATTTATATTCTTAAGAACTTTATTGGATGTTTTCATTCAGAGTTTTGTTTTTTATTTTAGTGAAACAATATCAACATTCAAAAGGTTTACAACTATTGTTTTACTACTGTCTTGGTAATGGGAGATTGACAGGCGGATCGGGGAAGCATTTGCAGTGATGCGGACATTGTATTGGTCTGTTGTAGTGAAGAAGGAACTGAGACAATAGGGTGAAGCTGTCAATTTACCAGTCAATCTACATTCCTATTCTTACATACCTACCTTACCTAAAGCGTGTGAAAAAATTATGGTAGTTAAACCCATAAAGTGCATTCTTTTTCCACCTTTTGTTTATTGTTCTTTTTCCTTCTTCCATTACTCATTAAGCAAACGTGAGGGATAAAGTCATGTATTCTTTTCTAGGAGAACATCATATATCCTCTGTACTTCTCTTAATTTTCATACTTAGTAATTTCCCTATGGGATTAATAATATATGTTCATGTTATTTCATGTGACTCTAGGGCCACATCACATGACTGCAGCTCATGGAAAGTGTCTATGTTACTGTAAAAGATGCAGTGAGATACACACTCAAGCAGGCAGTTACACAAAAACCTGTGAGTGCATATGTTGTGGAGAAGAACAAATCAGGATTGGATTCTAAAAAGAGAAGTCAGATATATCTACAGAGCAACATTAAATTATTTCTCAGAAAACTAAAAAATAAAGTAACACTACACAGTCCCATACATTAGTGTGTGTAGGGACTGTATATTAGTCTCATACATTAGTATGTGTAGGGACTGTATATTAGTCTCATACATTAGTATGGGATAGTGGAAACTGGTGGAAGTAAAAGATTAGATTTTAAGATTTGCCAAATGTTGCCAAATTCTTAAAGAAAACCTGTTTCAAATTTTCAGATTTGAGCCTGGGAAGAAGGAAAATGGCCCAAAACATACTGCTAAGACAACAAAAAGCGGGTTAAGGAGGCATGTTTTTAATATGTTTATGCCTCATCAAGGACTTAAACACTGTTGTAAACTCGGCCTTAATGATCGATTGTTCTGAATAACTCAGTGCAGTTGTAATTCCTGTCTGTCTTGTGTAAGTCATTTAAAAGCATTATGTACCAGCACGCAGCATTTTCAAACCTAATCGTGTGCTGATTTTTACGTAAATTACTGAAACACTGCAATAAAAAGAAAAAAAGAGGACAAA
Organism: Pseudomugil gertrudae; assembly: GCA_037177535.1. Lineage (NCBI taxonomy): Eukaryota > Metazoa > Chordata > Actinopteri > Atheriniformes > Pseudomugilidae > Pseudomugil > Pseudomugil gertrudae. Next base: position 12,019,140 of record JBAMHV010000018.1, read on the forward strand.
TAATAAAATTCAAAAATTGACCTGATAAAGTGGAGAAAAGCAAGTCTGCAGACAGAAATGACACGCAGTGTTGAAAATAAGATAAATAACATGGTTTAAGCTAAACATAAACCTGTTCTGAAGGAAATCTAACATTCAGACTTCAGTATTATGGTCCCAGGTTGCATCACATCTCCTGTGATAATGCTCCATCTTGAGTAATAAATATATTTCTACATGAATACTGAACAAAATCTGGAATTTAAAGACTAAGTCACAACCTAATCACAATGACACCTTTTGCCATATTTTTTTCAGTTTAGGCTTAATGTAGAGCCGCAGAAATCATCCAGTTTAAATTAAGCAAAGCAGCTTTGCTTTAAAAAATGGGCAAAAATCCCAGTAGCTGGATGCACCAAAAAAGACATACAGAGAATGAGATGGCATTGTATGAGCACTAGAGCTGTGGGGATAAATAGTTAAAGCATGTTTAAATGTTGTGTTTTTCATGTATTTTTTTCAAATATCTAATTTAAAAATGTATGTGTAAGAAACCAAAAACGAAGAAGGGCAAAGGAAGGGGCAGCTATCTCACCCTAAATCCAGAGAAGTTTTTCTTAGCTTCCGCTTTTAGTCGTGTTGCCTTCAAGACGGTCTTTGTCTTTTTATAGTCCTGCTTACCTGCAATAAATTAGGATGAGGAAAGTTAGACAACAATTAAAGTGCATCAATCAAGTACTGAAAACTTTTGATATTGATTTAATGCTGCAGGGCAGGAATAAACCTCACTTATCCAAGTCAGTGAAGGCTAAATGACTGCAAGTCATTTGTTCAGTCAAACAAAAACCAGTTTATCTTTAAACTTTCTTATTATTTAAACTAACTATTTATCAAACATAAGATAAGTTACAATAATAAATGCTTGCATTTGTAGCTTGTTTCACAGTTGCCAGATTTTATTAACATTTGGAAGCCCAGTTTGTTGTATTTCCTTGTTTATGAGTCTCTACATTCATCGTGTCTTTACACTTAAAAGATATGACTGTTTTCATTTTCTTTTTCTTCTCTGCAGGAAAGCAATTGTGATTTTGTCATACCTCCAAGGCTACAGTAGAAAGCTTATGTTTCAAATGAATGGCATACAAAGAAAAAAAATTAGCAGTGTTGAAAGTTCACATTTTCAAAAACCTGAAATCCTTCATAAGTCAATGTCTAGAAAGTACAATAAATCTTCTCAGGCCTGAGCAGCACACAGCTCGCCTTTTCTTACCAGCCCGGATCAACTTCAGGGGTAAGTCTCGTGGGTAAACTTACCACCTGGCAAAGTGAGTATGTGAGTATGTGTGTGTGTGCGCTTCACATGAGGCAGAGCCGCCTGACTCAGTCTAATTAGAAACAACACACTGCAGGAAAAGGAACTTTTCTAACAATAGGGTGGAAAGGCAACAGCTTGCTGAACAGTGTGTGTTTGTGAGCAAAACAGTTTTGGTACTTCTATATTTGTGGGAGCATAGATGGTGCTAGATCGTTGACAATAAGGCAGATTTTCAAGAAGTTTAGATCAGGTTTAAGGCTTGATGTGTGAAGATAAAATTAGTGAGAGAGTTTAAATAAAACATGAATTTCAGATAGAAAGAAAACATATTAATACAATTATTTGTTTACATGTAAAGACTGAAGTGCATTAGAGAATAGAAGTTAGAGCCTAAATAATTGGTCATCTCTCAGTTTCTGATACCTTATTTAATTAAACACAGTGAAGGTTGTGAGAGCATGGAATTTGCGTTTGACAGCATTTGCTTCTAAATTGAAGTTTTAAAAATGTAATATTTTTATTATATAGAAACTGTAGAAACTTTTTCTTTGGAATTCTTTGGAGGCAACGACTGGGTGAAGTCGGAAACTCTTGTACATCACAAAAGAATTCATGAGGAGCACGGCACAACTCCCTAGCAGAGCATTTTAAGTCACATGTCCTTAAATTTAGCTTATTTTGGCAATAACTTTGTAATTGTAAAATTATTTATTTTTATAGAACATCCCCTGCTGTATTGACAGATTGATGCCAGAAACAAACACAAAAGAGAATAGTTGTATAAAATAAATAAATAATTTGCTTCGACTGGTTTTACATGAGAGCTGCACGGTGGACCAGTTGGTTAGCACAGTGGCCTCACAGCAAGAAGGTTGCTGGTTCGAGCCTCAGCTGGGGTGGGGGTCCAACCAGGAACCTTTGTGTGGAGTTTGCCTGTTCTCCCCATGTTAGCGTGGGTTCTCTCTGGGTACTCCGGCTTCCTTCCACAGTCCAAAGATATGCACCTTGGGGATAGGCTGACTGGAGACTCAATTGCCCATAGGAGTGAATGTGAGTGTACATGGTTGTTTGTCTATGTGTGTCAGCCCTGTAATGGACTGCTGGGATATGCTCCAGCCCCCCCGCGGCCCCGTTCAGGGAATAACCGGTAGAATATGGATGGATGGATGGTTTCACATGATTAGATTAGCTTTATTAGTTTCTTGACCAGCATCATTTCTACTCGCAGTGAAACACACAGGTTTGAGATGGTAGTGGTAATGGGCGTCACGTCGTTAAAACTGCTCACTACACGCATGGTGCCAACCTAAACATACAGAGTTAGACATCAGATTGTCTAAAAGTAAACAATAACACAGGGAGTTAAGCAAATAACTACAATTTAGAGAGTAACCATTACAGAAGGTTTGATTCCTACTGAATTTGCATTACCCATGACACTTTGCAGTCTTTGCACACTTGGGCTGTGTCCGAATGTGCACCCTATGCCCTACATAGGGCCATATATAGTAGACACACCATTTTGGTGTCCGAATGTACTTTCAGAAAAAAGTAGTGCCCTCAAAATTACCCACAGTGCATCTTGAAAAGTAGTGAGCATCAATGCTCACTAGACGGGTCAATATAGAGCTTACAATGGCGGATATAACACAAACATTAAAAAAGTTAACAAAACAGTATAGATCATACATTTTTATTCCATTTCCATTCAGTACATATAGTACAAAGAAAGAATTAAATCTAAAGTAAAGAAATAAAATATTTTCTGACGACTTTGGATCATATTTGCAACAATGTCTTCAAGTGCGCTGTGGTTGCCAAAGTTCCAGCCGGTAATGATGCAATGTCCGACAGCGTGAAAGTAGTGAGCTTCGTGTCCGAATCATCAACAGAATGAGGGCGCTATGTAGGGTGCTATCTAGTGCAGCCCTATGTAGTGAATGAGGGGTTAGAGCATAGGGTGCACATTTGGACACTGCCTTGTCTGAATGTGCACCTTCTGCCCTCTATAGTGCCCTATGTAGTGGTCATGTCATGTAAGTGACCAACTGTACAGAAAGAATAAAGTAGTGCCCTTACCCATAATGTAGTAGTGAGCATTGATGGTCACTAGATGGAACAATACAGACCGGCCGACAGACTGACAATGCATTGTGGGCCGGAGCTTACAATGGCAAAACAACTATATATTGTTTACTATTATTCCATTTTCATGTAAAGAAAGGATGAAATCAAATATATGGACATTTTTCACACCAGTTTGGATTGGATTTGGAACAACATTTTCAGGTGCATTGTGGTTGCCATATTTACAGTTTGAAGTCATGTGATGTGCAACAGCGAGAAAGATGTTAGCTTCGTGTCCGAAACGCCAACAGAATGAGAGCCCTTTATAGTGTGCTATGAAGTGTAGCTCTATGTAGTGAATGCAGAGTTAAAGCATAGGGTGCACATTGGGACACAGCCTTGATATTGTGGATCTGGATTTAAGTGCATGTCATTAGGGCAGCGTTTTTCAACCCTGGTCCTCAGGGAAGAACACTGCCCTGCATGTTTTAGAGGTAACCCTATTTTACCACATCTGACTCAAATGAATGGCTCATTAGAAGAGTTGCAAAGAACTTAACAAGCTGTTTAATGAACCGGAATCAGGTGTGCTGGAGTTGCAAGGAAACAAAACACGCAGGGCAGTGTTCCCTGAGGACCAGGGTTGAAAAATGCTGCATTAGGATACTAAAGAGATCTCTTTAGTACATATCTTAACTTTTGACTTTTAGGTGTAAAAAACTAATATCAAATGATTCCACAGCATAACTCCAGATACTGTATGTTTACTTTAAAGTAACCATCTTATTCCCAGAGTACTTTCTCACAAATCTAAACGATACTTGTAAAAATTCTGTTAAAAGTTAGACTGGAAAATTCTTTCAACTTCTTATGTTAGACGTTTTTTTATTGACATAAAGTGTAGCCACAAGGGTATTTAGGCCCATTTATGGCATTTAGGCCCATTTAAGCAATTTCCCTTCGAGGATAAATAAAGTTGTCTGTCTGTCTGTCTTATGCTCTGTGCAGAAGACAAATGTTTAGATGGAAGGCCAGTTTTGTAATCGAGTGCGTTTTTAGGGTCCTTGTATATCCGTCACTTAACACAGACGACGAAGCGATAGGGCCGGAAATCGTGGAGGCAGTATTGAGCTGTAAAACCAGCTCTGGCAAAAGAAACAAACCAGAGAAGAAGAGGAGGAGCAGGAAGAAGCAAGAGCAACTGCAGTTACGATGGCGGTAACGGCGCCACCATATCTCAACTTAAGTACCTGGTGATTTTGACACCAGAAATTGCAGAGCCAGGCAACGCAAACCCATTTAAAACTAAAGTCATAGGAAAAACAGACAAATTAAGAACACCATCAACAGGGATGAGAAATTTTTTATTCTCTCACAAATTCCATCAGGCGGCGAGGCCAACCTGGCAGATCTGTCAATTCCCTCAGGTTTGCCAAATAACAGCTGATGAATGACACATCAGAGCGGTCAGATGTGGCTTCTGATCAAGAGGGATGACAAAGGAGTGTAATACAATTAATTCAGGTTAGCTTGAATGCAGAAAAATATGAGAGATAATTACATCCACTAGCCATCGTCATTTAGATTAAGAAATTAATCATCATCATCATAATTGCTTCCTTAATAAAATAATCAATACCCTGTCGTGACATTGAAATTACGTTTTAGGATTGATCAAGTATTTTGTTGACACCATCACAATGGTAACATTAAAAAACTGACTTGGGAGTTCTCATATTTGCAATTAACTTTATTTTTCATCATTATATCTTTTACATAGAGTAAAGAAAGAAGTACAGAAAAGTACAGTACTTACACTAATATGTACAGAAAGAAATAAAAATACAAAAGCTTGAGCAAAAACTATGAGCAAATGAAACTGAGTATCCCAAAATTAAGAGTAAAAAAAACAATGAATAAACAAAATGGAGAATCACACTTTGAAAATTTATGAACTCAGCTGGTAGCCAGGTCAGTCATTCATCTTCCAGGATGCTTATCCGGATCTGAAAAACAGTCAAATGATCCAATCAATGAATAAGATGTTGACCAAACCCAGAGGACTTATTAGTAAACAGTAAACAGAAGACAGGTTGTACTTTGAGATTCCTTTAACTAAAAAACACTGGTAAAAGTCAGGTGCTGAAGGTCACAGTGCACAAATATATTTTACACCACAACCCACCGAAAGGCAAATTAAATTCCCATACAACGCTGCCCAGCTTCTGATTAAAAGGGCGGCTTCTTAACAAAGCTAACTTTAGCCCGCATCTTCTAATCAAACTGAAAGACACATTTGGTGAAGAGATGGCAACCGATGATCTTTAAATATTATTTATTTAAAAAATGGCATATTAGAGACGATACCACTTGTTACATGATAATTAAAACACTTTTACTTACATTCTTTCTGCGTCAAGTTTTGCTTCTAGTAGAAGAAAAACTTCATCTTCAGGTTTGGCAGTCTGGACGAGAGCAAAGCACGTTGCTGTCACATAGAAGTACAATTCCCCCTGTTGAGGTCACCTGACTTCCGGAAAAGAGTCTAGGTATGTCCAGTTTCTTACCCACAGTCTTAACTCCAGTTGGGTGCCTCTTGGAAGAGGATGACAGAAATTGCCAAATAAAAAGTACAAGAAAAAGACACAGAAATATCGGAGAACATAAAAACAATGTTCTTCTACTTCTGGTGTTTTTGTATGATGGTAAAAATTGTATAAACTTTAAATTACTGCTACCAATCAGTGTTAAACAACAAAACTAACTAAATTCTGCACAGGGAAGTATGAGAGCGGCGATGCATAAAAACATTTTTTTATTTTATTCTTATTTCTTTCATGTGTTAACTGTTTTAAATATGTGTACAGCGCTTTGGTCAACACTGTTGTTTTAAAGTGCTTTATAAATAAAGTTTGAGTTTGATTTCAAATGGATGCCTCTATTTACGCACATTAGGGAGCATAAATGGGCCTTTAGAGTACGAGTAGAGTAGTATGCGAATGTGATTTAGACCAAGATTCTTCTTAGGGACCTCAATAAAGAGATTACCATACGGTGAGTGTAACATTGAGTGTTTGCTCCAATTCATTACGACTATCTCGTTTTTGAACCACTTTTTCTATTTGTTTCCTTTATAAGATTTTCTATTTAAATCAGGTTTTTCTCCTCTCTCCTCCATACCTCTTGGTCCTTAACTCCTCCTTCACCTCTCACTGACTCTGTGAAGGACTAATAGAAATGAGGAGCCTGTTGCCAGGAGCAGACAGCGAGCAAGTGGGAATTCATTAAGGGGCTACTGGATGTCTCCTCCACTTGTCAAAGTGGAGATGGGAAATTTTGATGGGAGAGCACCTTGGGTGACACAAATGGTACAATGATCTATTCATTGGAAATGGTTGAATGTGATAGCACTACAGAAAACTATGTTCCAAAATCAACACTAAATTAACAAATGAATGAAATCTAGAAACATTGTGAAAAGCGTAAAAATGAATATGGAGAGAATTACTTAAGAAGGTGTTACCCCATTGTTACTGGCAGGTAACAAAGAGATAACGGGATAACGGGAAAGGCAGGGTAATTCAGACATCTGTACTTGTGAAAGCAGCTCTGCTGGAAAACCAGCTGGTAAACGAAGCATCACCGTTCTAGTCCTGCTTCATTACAGGAACTTTGCACGTGGTACAACGTGAAAAAAATTGTGAAAACCTCTTAAATCTAACTTACCAAGATAGGCCGGGTATTATCAGAATAATGAGTTTGAAGTTGATGTGTAACAAATGTAACACTTGTCACCAACATTTATAGATTTATAGGTCCAGTTCTTCCACTTGTTCCTAAAAAATTCAACAATTGATTATTTTTAGTTCTTAGAGCCGATAAATTGTTTTGAAACTCTGCTTTGCAGACAGCTAGACAGACAGACAGACAGATAAATAGATAAATAGACAGACAAATACAGTATTGGCAGCAGAAAAGAAAATATAAATGTTTCTTTGAGGCAAGCATGCTCAAAATGCTTTTCCCAAATGTGTCCTTGGTATGTCAGGAATTGCATTGTTCTGTAAACCTTTCTCCCAGTAGATGATTGCTTGCTTCCCCTGGTGATTTACGTCCTCAGATTAATCTCTAGTTCTTGGTGTTACTTTTGTGTTAACAGCACTATGTTTTTCATGTGGTCTCAATATTTTGTGTTCATATTTTTTGCTTTCTTTCTCTTGGTGTTTTCATTGAAGACAAAAAAGGATGGCATTGTCATATTGATGACAACATTTACTTTTCTCTTCTTTGTGACAGCTTGTTGTGAAATGTCTGTTCTTGTTCTACAAGACAGTATAGATAAGACAGCTAAGGATATACTGCTCTTACATGAACCTGCAAGTATATTCTTTGCTGAAATTGGAAGGAGCCTGTATTTATAGAAAAAGGATTTAATTTTTAAGCGCATAATAGGAAGCTGTAAAGTTTAAATTTTGAAACATAAACTCTGCCTGATACAAAGATAATACACATTTCCCTTCCATCAGTTGGAAAAGGACAACACACTACCAGTGTGTAGCTGTTACTCTTTGTCCATTTTCATATATATATATACTTTATTTAAATGTGTATATAGATTGAACAATGTCACCGACTTCCTCTCCCTCTGTAAGCCATAGAGAAGGCAAGCTACATCCTGTTTGTGTTTGGAATCAGTCCCTCAGTTCTACCATCCTTTATCTTGGCAGATGCCGGTGATGCACACCATGTGGTTCATGACTATTTGGCTGCCATGCTAGAAAGACACAAAGGCAAAGCAAAACATTAGAGTCACACATGCTGTCAGTGCAGTTTTTGTATTATCCCTGGGCTTTAAGTCAGTACAGACAGTAGGGTGTACTATATTATTTA
>JBAMHV010000018.1:12032053-12050348 GCA_037177535.1 Pseudomugil gertrudae
AATGGACAACTATTGTGACTATTACCGGTAAATGATAAAGTTTAACTTCATATAAACAACATAACTCCCCATATCTGAAATAAAATCCTCACTCCAATAAAACCAAGAGTAGTTTCCCTTTAAATAAGAGTCATAGCTCCTTATGATTATCCAGCCTTGCCACTGGCAACCCTGTGGTTTTACATCACATGAGAAAAACAAAAAATAAGGCAGATGGTTTACTTTTATATTAGAATGGTAGAAAAAAAGATGAATATTGAATTAGTTTAAGTAAACCAAGTGCTACAGGCTGGAAGTGGCACCAAACTTCCTAAAATGGGAATTTAACTTGACTTGAAACAGTTTCTTAGAAAAGTTATTCCCTGTTGCACAGGATTTGGCTTCATCATTTGACTGACTGCTAAACATTTACTGGTTCTAATCCTGTGCATGTGGTTTTAGCTTATTTTAAATCTAATACATTAAATGCTCTGGAGCTTATTCTCACTGCAGTTTGTAATAATTGTGAAACTGGCCCTAGTGATTAGTGATTTATGATGTGCATTGATTTCTTTCTGTTAATATAATTTTGTATTAAGTTTGCCCACATAAAGTCGTGGTTATCACTTTTAACTGAGATGGAGTTGCACAACAATTGAACCCTCAAACCTCACCCATCAAAGAAACCTCATGAACTAATTTTCAGAACTTATTGTTTTAATTACCAGTTATTATTCCAATTGTGCCTTTGATTAAATGACAAATCATACAATTTAAACTGCCATTTACATACTAGCTGCATTTCCTTCTATATTTTAAAACAAAGAAACCAATATATTTCCAACCACAATTATCACTCTGAATAAAATGGCCATTATGTTATTTGATTACATTTCAGCGATTTGCTGTTGCTTAACAAACCAATCCACAAAGAGTCGAATGGCGAGAAACTCACCGATCTGCTTTCTGTACTGATCAACTGGTAATCTGGTCGTGCTGGCATCCTTCTTGCCCATTCTGTTTCCTCCGTCTGACAGGAAATGAAAAGGAAATATATAAATATAGATATATAGATATATAAAACCAACCATCTGAGTAGCTGAAAATTTCACAGCTGCGTCTCAGTGTTACACCTGATCATTTAGTTTAATCAAATACAGATATAGCTCCCTTCCTGCTGCTGCAGCGAGAGATAAGTTGTGAAATCTGCAGGAAAAATTCAAGTAATTGCACAATCATATATAGAGAAGAGTAGTCAGTTTTGATCAAGCAGATGGTTTATCTTTCACATACATCTGCTGCACATAATTAAATTAATTCTCACCACCTTCCATCGTGTTACTTTCTCAGCGTGAGCTTCCTGGCAATCTCATTTACCATATCTTGCCCCCCTTCACACAATGAGTTGTCTTTGATTACTTTGACAGCTCGGAGGTAAGATGTAAAGAGAAAAGTAAAAGCAAAAAGAAGAAGAAAATAAACTACATCCTGCGCGTGAGTACACACACATTAAAGAGTTTAAGGGCTGTGAAATAAATCTGCAGCAACATTTTTTCTTTTTACAGGCAGCAAAAACTCACCGAGTTTGCTTCTTCTGTCCAATTTAACAGTTTCTATGTGACCCTGCTCTAAATTCCAGACAGGCTCCTCGACAAGTCGCTGCCTCAAATCAATATTGCAGCCCTTTGTTTAAAATAAAAGTGAATCTGAGTCCAGGAGTAAGCCTGCTCTTTGAAATATCTGGTGAGTGCACTCACTATAACGCTTCTACTGATTAAAGTAAAGTTCTCTCATGCTCAATCAAATAATACTGAATGCCTACCATCCCATTATAATAATAATTGTAACAAATAAATCCAGTGTTACAATATAACAAAAGGAAAATGTGTATGCAATTGTGCACATAGGGAGAAGAGAAAGGTGAATAGGAAAAAGCATCTATGTGTATCCAAGAGGAACAAGAGCAGAGGAGAATCTGCAGGAGCAGCTGGGGAATAGAAAAAGAGAGACCGAATTAGCATGTGCAAGGAGCGTGGCTGGCTGCCGGTGCTGACTGATACCTTCTCTTGGGAGGCTGCCGCTGCTGCTTGGATTTTTACCGTACACTAAAAAAACATTGTTTTCAGCTACATTTCAAACACTGTTAGTGCCAGCAGAGAAGGGGGACATATGCGCAGCTATTGTTCTCCAACAGTTGGAAACCAGAGTCAGCAAATTAGAGGAAGTGGAATACAAAAAGAGAAGAGGAAATTCTCCAAATGACATGTTTACAGTTGGACACAGTTGGCTTTCCGAGCTACTGGCTCTGTTGGATTTTGCTGCAACATCACAATATTTTGCCTAAATCTGCACAAACAACACATTTTGCAGCTTTTATCATCACATGCAGCCCATTTACTCTGGAATTTTCTCAGATATGTTACAGTATGATTTGAATTAGCATCAGTGGGGCATAAAGAGGCAGTCTGCTTAATGAAAAAAATATCCACATTCAGTGAAAGCGGGGTTTTCAGCTGACACAGTAATTATACATTAATACCATTAACATCACCCAATCCTTAGATTACTTAAATTCAAATGAGGCCTAGCATGTAAGGTCTGAACTTTAAGGAAACCATTTAGTAAAGAGTCATTCCACTCAATTTGAAAGCACAGGCTCCTTTCCAGTATAGTAAAATGTGCCAAAGTACCTCTGAACACAAGTGCATTTTTCTATGTTTTAAGTGAGATGTTTGGTTTTTGTCACTGTATTTTTTAAATTATCACAACAATGTGGGAAATGCTTTTGCCATTGTGTAAGTCAGTGTATTTCTGTGGTCCAGGACACAACTACCACAGCAAAAACAGACTGTGTCTTTGAGTCCCCTGACCTGTGTAAATACAGCCAGTTTCTCAGTTATAGCGGGAAATGATCAACAAAAACTAGATTTTGATGAGCAACCTATTGCCCGATTTTATTGTAAATTTCCCTACAAAAGGTAAAAAAGCATTGCAACACATTTAAATATTTAAGCAAAGTTAAGTTAAAACTTTACAACCTCAGTGGGAAAAGCATTTTGAACATAAGTCAATAAGTAGACATAACCCTGTATTATTGTGTCCTAGTGCATTTTACAGTCTTGACAGGTGTGCCCTCATTTCTGGGTTAGCTTTGCAATGTTGTTAGTGCTGAAAATATCACAACTCAAATGTGGATTTATGCCATCTGAAGAAAGCTGCATGTTTGTCTACATTCACATAAACAGCCATTAGAAGTGCTTGATCTTCAACAAATCAGTGATTGATGGGAGGCTTCTTAAAATTGCAGCGTTTTCCAAAAACCGAGAAGCCAAGAGGTTATAGGGGAGTCTGGTTTCAGTACCAAGAGTTTTGAACAGTGATTCGACATTGAGATTCTACCCACACAGCCAGAAAAAGCTCCAACAAAGCAAAGAAAAAGCCACGGAGCAGGTGTACACATTCTATATTCCTGCAGTAAGCAAAGAACAGGGATTCATCAGCTTTGCAATTAGAAATACTTTCTTTAAAAGCCTACACCATGTTCCAAATTATTATGCAAATAATATTTTTCTCTGATTCCCCTTAATCGTTTATGCAAAAGACAATCAGCTTAATGAATTAACAAATTACCGTAACAAACCGAGTCAAAAACATCTCAACTGGTACATGGTACTTTTTGTTTTAACATCAGACCCTTATCTGACAACAGCTACATAGTTTTTGGATCCGTTGAATTAAGAGTTTCTGCCTGAACTTGTTTGCAGGATGTCAGAATAACCCCCCAGAGCTGCTGTTTGGATGTGAACTGCCTCCCACCCTCACTGATTTTTTTGCTTGAGGATGCTCCATAAGGTTCTCAGTAGGGTTGAGGTCAGGGGAGGATGGAGGCCACATCATGGGTTTTTCTCCTTTCATGCCCCAGCAGCCAGTGATGCAGAGGTTTTCCTTGCAGCATGACATGGTGCATTGTAATGCATAAAGATGATTTTGTTAGAGAAAGCACAGTTCTTCTTTTTTTCAAACCATGAAAAAATGTGGTGATTTAGAAACTCCACATACTTTATAATGTCATTTTCCACACCTTCAGAGACCCTAAAGGCCTGACCAGCTCTGTCTCTATCATTCCAGCCCAGAACAGGACTCCACCACCTCCTTGCTGATGTGACACATCATTCATCTAAATCCAGGGTTGCACAGCACTCCTCAGTGAAGAAGAAAGTTAAAAAACGAGTAATCATGTAATTCCGAGTCCACTGTAGGCATTTCTGCTTGAGAGTATTGTTTAGGGGGGCCGAATAGAGGCCTTATGCATCACTGTTAACCTCTGGAGAATCCTACCCCTTGTTTGCAGGATTTCAAAAGCATCAGCAGATTCATATACTTGTTTTCTGCTATGTAATGACATTTTAGCAGCCGTCTCTTAATCCGATTTATTTGTCAGGCAGAAACCATCCTCATTACACTTTTATCTGCACAAACATGCATGCTCTGAATCCACTACAAATGTCTTAATGGTACAATGACCATGTCTTCTGAGATATTTAAGATTTTCTTATCTTGTACTTTCAACTATTTCACAGTTTTCAGGCACAGAAAGTTTTTTCTTTCCCACATTGCTTGAAAATAATGGTCGGCTTAACATGACATATGTAACCTGTTCTCAGTGTAGATAAATCACTGTTTGAAATACAGTGTGAGAAAAAAAAACAACTTATCCTTATTATTTTCATCTTGTTACGAATTAATAGTTTTTAGTTCGCTGAACAGAACTAAACCCACATTGCTGAGAACATTTCCGGGAATAATTTACTAAGAAAAAAGACGCAACGCAGAATCATAGTTGAATATCCATATTTCATACCTTACGTGTAATTTGAATGTCCATATAATCAACATAAAATATGGCAGACAAAACAGTACTGCGGGCAGCTTTCATTCAACATAACAAAGCTACTTACGTTGTTCTTTTATAGACGATTATTTGATGCAATTCTGCATTACAGATAACTTCGCTACACAATAAGCGCACACTGGACAACGGAATTGATCGTTATAAGATACTTTGATCCCAATTTCTCCACAATGCCAACACACCACTTTTTTTTTTAACTAAAACAGTTCCTGGTTTGTATGACAGACAGCTCTTTGGTCCAATGAGACGCGAGTATTTTTCAAGATGACCAATGGCCGCGAAACTAGGCGGGATGAATGGATGGTGGGACACGTGACAACCGAAGAGCGTCCCAAAACACAATAACCTGAATATCCTAACTTTTAGAAAAGGTGTAGTTTCTTTACAGTCGCTTAAGAAAAAACGTTTTATTACATATCTGGTGGTTTTTATTATTTTTTGTATATCTTATTGCAACTATAAGTAATGGTTAAAAGTTACTTTAATTCTGTTAAATTGAATTTACTTGCTAAGATCAGTAATTTACAATTTGTCAAACATTTTAATAATTTTTGAGATTGCCACCCAAGTAAACTTAAACTTAATTAAGCAATGAACCAAAGTATAAGCACAGTTTATTTGCTGTGATGTGTTTGATTATGTTACAAATAGGGGTATGTTTGTTTGTTTTCTTTTTGTAAGTATTAATTCAATGAGTGCTCTTAATTAAGGCGGTGATGTTTTAGAAATATCACTTTGACCTTCACTTGTTCTGTGCTCATAATAGCTTCTAACAACACAGGAAATAAAAAATCAACCTCAATTCATAAATTAAACCTAGGAAACAAACACGAACATCTTGGAAGTAAATCTGGAGGGATTAGTGCATTTTATAATGATATCATTGAACTTTGACATGACAACAGGGGCTAGCATGGACAATATAAAGATATACTGTAAGTGGAAAATATAGGATACATTGTAACCGTATTTATTGTGGAACTAAAGCTGATAAAGATGTTAGTCTGTGTTTAGAATCAAACAATCAATCAAAGGTTAGGAATTTATCAAAATATAATAAAAAGTCATTTTCATGAGTAATAAGATTACAAATGGTCAAAAGAGGTAACTGAGTGAGAATGTAATTATTTATTTAAAGTGAAAGAATGCTAGATGTAGTGCTAACAATAAGGCCTTGAGTTTTATTTCCACTGAATTGGAGAAACCCAAGGTTTTACAGGGTGATTGCAAGGAGCAGTCATGGTAAGCAGTTTCACCACCTTCCTCCAAGTCCTGAAGACCACGTGCACCCGAAGCAACCTTGCAACTCTTAGAAATGTAATAAAACCAGATTAGAAAAATAGCTTCATGGGGAAATTTTGACAAAAATATTCAAATGGATAACACTGAAGAAAAAGCAAATCACAGGAGTAGCTTGTTGTATGAGCCAAAGACAAAAGATGGTCCACTAACTCATCTATTCAGATGAGACTAAATGCTTCACAAACTACAACTGACTCAAAAGATGAGAGGTTGCAAGTATTGTTTGATGGAGGCTTGGAACCCAACAAAACAACATAGTGGCAGTGGATATTACCAAAATTCAAAGAAAACCAACACCAATCAGTCACGCAGCAGCTTCAACCTCCTCTAAAGGCCACACATCAGACAGAAGGCTACAGGCAACGGAAATTGTTTGGTAAAAGTCAGTCACAGCCGCAACATGCTCCAAGACCCACATAAGGAGAGACAAATCGGGCACAATGGCATTTATCTTAGCTGAAAACAATAGCATTGCACTGTGATAATTAAGGGAAGCAATAGCTGAACTCATCAAAGACGAGGCAATCTCACTCCACTATGTTCATTTCACTTTTATCAGTTTTTTTAAAAAAACATTTTCTCTTTGTTTACTTGCTAATTTTTATTTCTCCCCTAATTGCATCCAGCCTCATTGCTGCCTGGGGCTTTGTGCAGATTATGGGTAGACTTGCCACCGCTTGTAACTTATTGAAGTTTCAAGTCATTTTCTGCTCTCCCATGGGCATGCCATTTGCATGCTGCACAGCATTAACTAATAGATGTAATCTGTCTATAATGTGTCTGTATTATGCTTTATTTTACACAATGCTGCTATTTGGTGTGAGACCTTTAACACCAACCCTTTTATGGAGAAATAGGTCCAGTGACATTTCTCAGGGATGATATACCACATGAATGCTGCCTGAGGAATAAGAAATTTCACTTTGTGACACTAATGTCACATAAAATTCTTGAAACACATATAATTAATTTTATTAATCACAATTTAATGTCATAAATTGAATATATGTATGAGCAAATTTAGATTTAATGTACATACTGCATATATAAATACACCTACTCAATGGCTGCTCTTAAAGTGAAATTAGCGCCATTAAATAACCTAAAAATATTGTTTCAATATGGCCATCAAAACCAGCATGAGTGCAGTAAATGCTGAGCTCAAATGTTCTCTTGTTTTACTAAATGTGTGTTATTAATTTCTGTTGAATGAAA
Source organism: Pseudomugil gertrudae (assembly GCA_037177535.1). Lineage (NCBI taxonomy): Eukaryota > Metazoa > Chordata > Actinopteri > Atheriniformes > Pseudomugilidae > Pseudomugil > Pseudomugil gertrudae. The sequence continues at coordinate 12,039,462 of JBAMHV010000018.1, forward strand.
CAAACCAACATGCTGTGCCTGTCACTCTGATAGATATGAAAAGTATTAGCATCAACTGCTGCTGTGAATGAAAACGAGGCAGGATGGATTTGCTTGGTGAACAGCTCTTATGCATGGCCTGGGCACATCACTGAGATGAAAAAATGACTCAAAAGGAGATGAAATGATGTCACAAAATTTTCAGCACAAAATAAATATCCTTGTTTAACCAAATGGAGTTTATGGTGTAAATGGCTGCTCTTTGCCAACACTGCACAGAAAAACATAGAATCAAGCTTTAACTTCTCTCCAAAGTTTGATTTGTGTGTGCATATTTTCCTTGACTTTTACTATTTTGCACCAGATCCCTCCATTCCTCTGTCTCCCCAGCTCTCTTTTCCAGCAGTTCGATGGTCTTTTTAATTGGGAGACATTAAGAAGAAAGCTGGAGAAGAAGAATCCCCCGGGGCAACCGGCAGGCTAAATGGCAGCACTGCCTTCGCCTCCTCGTATACAAGCAGCAAAGATGTGTCAATATAATTTTGGCTAATTTGCACTCATCATCAGGGGGACTGATTAATTATCTGAGTGTCAGTTGTAAACACTGGAATTGTTTTCTATATTTTCATGTTTTAGACCAAAGTTAGTGATTAACAATCAGCCAAGCATTTATCAGAGACGGACATAGACCAAGACAGACACAGGTATTTGGAGACTTAACACCTCTCACGACACACACTCACACACTGATTGTAGCAAAATGATAGATATATTGTTTGTCACGCTGTGTCAGATAGGTAATGTGTGAGCCATGATCTCTGTCAAACTGTACAGTATCAGTTCTGAAGCATGAGAGAATAAAATTTGTGTGAATTTTCATGCGCATCAACAGTCCCCAACAAGATCACCAATGCTATTAATAGAGGCTTTGAAATAGCATTCCTTAAAACCATGTTTTACAATTCAACTGAGAAATATTGAGAAATATATTGTGGCCTCTAAATTCTGTCAGGGAGGTGATTGCTCCCTTTGCATTTCCCTCCTGTGTCATGTTATTGGTTTGGAGTGGAAGACACAATTCTTTCTCCTGTTTAATATTCTTATCTCGGTTTTCCTGCAATGTCTGCAGTGTGCGGTGAACACTCTCGGCTCCCTATCTCCCAGCCACTGAGTTCCCTCTCACTGACGGAGAAACTGTATCAGCACAGATACAGAGTAAAATGAATTTGGAGTTTATGAAACGCAAAGCCCCATATAAGGGGAAAAAAGTCCCACAGACCTAGAGAGATAAGTTATCACACAATGGATTCGCTCCAGTCATTATCCTGTATCGAAGCGGAGCAACTCTGATGGCTGGAAGTTATCCTCTGGTGTGGGAAGGGCTGGGTTGATATCACAGCAGTCATCCTTTTGTGATTTGCTCTACTTTGGAAAGAGTTGAGCAGACCGGTATGCAGTAAAATTCCAGGTGGAAATAAAGTGAATCATAAATCTATAAATGAAATTCATCCAGCTTGTATGCATCGGTTTTGCTTTATGTTACTTTATAAATTGTGGCATTGCCCTCTACCTACAGTTTCATGCTTAATAGCATTAATTTTACCGCAAACACTCTTTAATTTTCTATAAAATACAAACTTTATAAACATTTTAATGTCAGAAAACACTGTGTTAGGACATTATTAATTTGTCCATAAAAGTTTTGTAATATTATTTTCCTTAAGCAGATAGTCAAATATTAACTGTAGCTCATCAGTAAACAAACTGTTCATCCTGGAAAATCTGTCCCAATCCCTCCATGACTCACACAAGCAACTAATCAGAACGTCTCACTGCTCACTGTCAGAAAGATGTTTAGAAAATCATAAGGTAAAATTAGTTTTAGCTTTCCTATCTGAATAAAATATTTTGATCATTCATCTTCTTTTATGGTTAGCTTATGCTTCTTGCAGGACCATGCTATGCACAATCACAGAAAAAGAAAAGCTGTCTTGAAAAGTCTAGATTTACACATCATTGCATCTCAATGTCTTTGACCTGTTTGCTAAAGACAACATGACTTGGACCCCATTGCACAGCATCCAACCAGTATAAGCATTAAGAATCAATGCTTTGACCGAGGGAGAGAAAAGCCCAGTTGAAAATAGAAAGAAACTAAGAAAAGTATTGAAGCTTCTATAACAGGCTGCCAAAATTTAAGTCATTCTATAACTTCCCCAATGACTTTCAAATAAAGGTAAGGTAGCAGAGCCTTAAAAATAGTTCAAGCTAGATATGTTGAAAATACAAAATTTAAAAGTCTGATCCTCTTTTTTATCAAACTAATTGGCTTATTAAAAGAGAATTTTAAACTATAAGAAATGCTGATTTGGGGAACCGGCTTAATTCCTTGTTTCATTGGTCTCAGGAGGTATGTTCAACACATTCTGGTCATTCAAGGTCATTTATTAACGGTACAAAAATTACCTACTGAATGTGTTTTTAAAACAGTGACCTTGTGCGTGTCACAAGAAAAAGAGGAGTTCATTCTTCCACTGACTTCCATTGATTCAGTCATTTTTATCCTTGTGTGAAGGATCTGTAAAGGAATTACATTTTGTATCAGTTCAACATTGGTCTTAACATTCAATTTTTACCCTTTAATAGTTGATTTTGATTCTACAAAGTGGTCTTTCAGGACATTGCATCTGCTGTGATGAATGGGATACAACTTATTTACTACTGAAGTTTCTCTCATCTGCTTAAATGAATAGCAAAGTGTGCGTTTTGATAATGAATCCATTTTTTTTGTTAGTTTTTTGGGGTTTTTTTGGTCTCTTTTTTTGGAAAACGTCATTCTGTCCTGCACAGTAATTGCTCCCGTTCCCAGCTGTGTGTGGTAGCTGCCCACACAGAGTTTTAGTCCATGTGTTTTTACAGGTGCTGGACCTTTATCTCCGGGAGGTCCCTCAATTACCTTAAAGCAGACAGAGGGACAAGGACTGAGACCCTTTCACTGTTTACTTTAACAAATTAAGACTTAATACCGCCTGAGAACTGCATTTAATTTTTGTCACTTTGACTCGGCAGTGATCCACATTAACAATAAAAAAACACATGCAGAACAAGTACACAACTAATGCACTTACTGATTTAAAAAACTTGTAACAATCCTGATTTCATACATTCACACGTACATAATTGTTCACCTAATCCTGTGCCGCCCTGCCAAATAAATTGTTACACCCCACCACTACCTCTCCTTGTTGTCAGGAGACAGCTGCAGAGCTCTGACATGTTAATTTCAGCCCTAAGCTGACCCCAAGCTAATTATCCTTCAACTCTGTAAACACTAGTAGCACCAGTTAACACCAATTAATAGTCACTAATCATTGCCAGATGCTGCTCCTTGAGTAATTTTCCTACATTTCCACTTACAATTTTACACATTCATGTGATTCTTAGTTTCAATGGTTTGTTGAACCTTCGCATAGACGAAAGATGGCAAGAGCCCTGTTTATGTTCTGCACACACACTCACCTGCACACTATTCTGTAAAACAAACCATAGTGTCAGGAGCTTGATATTCACAATTTTGTTTCAACCATTTATAAAATTAGAATGACATGTGCAACCTGACAGTACTGTAAATTGGACACATGAGTATAAATATAAAATATTAGCTTTCTTATCCTGTCCTGTGGTCAGATCAGATATCTGCCAGATCAAACATCACACTCAGAGTTCTCCAACACCATTCAAGAAGAGATGGAAAATTTCATTCGCTGGATGAGTTCAGCTTTCATTAAGTCAAATACCACAATGAGCCTTTTTATCTCCGCTTTCAGAAACAGCTTTCTGTAAACTGGTCATGTTCTATCAACACTCCTAACTGCTGTCATCAGACCCAAACTCAAAACCTCTGACTAAATCCTAATGTGTTTTGCCAACTATCATTTCACCTCTAACTCATCTCATTCCTTACAAAGGTTCTGGAGAAAGTTGGAGCTATACAACTTTAGGAGCTCCTCTCAGTAACTCTCACTATTAGAACATTTCTAGTCAGCTGCCTGCACGGCCCATAGCACAGAGACAGCCTGGTGGCTGCCCTCCATGTCTCTTTCCTCAATGCTCATCCTCTTGATCGCTCAGCTACATTTGACACTGTTGATCATAACAGATGATCCTTCTGAATCACATGGTTACATGGAATCTCCTCCTACTGTTATGTATACAATGCTGAGCTGCGTCTCAGGACATCACCAGTCCTCCTGACCTGCCTGGAAGAGACAAAGGTGTGAATGACCCAAAACTTTCATCAGCTAAATTAAAAGAACTAAACTGAGGTTATATGCTTTGGCAATACGCTTTAACATTAGTCATCTTTGGTCACCTGCCTTTCTTTTCCAGTGTGACCATTCCTCTTCCTTCCCCTTTTACCATCCTGGAAGTCATGCTTGAACCTGACCTATCATTTTAACGTCACAATCAACAACTATGTAAAAATGCTTTTGTTCATTTAAAAAATATTTCCAAACCCCCTTCTGTTCACAAACCAATGCTGAGAGGCTGATCCACGCCTTTGGCTCCCCCCGACTGGATGCGCTCCTTGTTGTGATTCCTAGCAGGAGTCTTCAGTCACAACAACACTGCCAAGATCCTTGAGTTCTCCACACCCTTCACAGACTTCAAAGAAATTTAAAATTTGGCTCCTTACATTTCAATGTGTTTATGGCAATGCACTGAAATACCTAAATGAACTCCCCATATGTCCAAAGAGCTGAAGGAATCTCTGCTCTACAGCCACCTACACCAACAGCACTCAGTTCTTATTGTTTTAAGTGAAATCACTTTGAGACTTTAAGACTCAAAAATCAATTTGAGATCTTTTACAAACTTAAATGCTTTAAAAAAATGTGTTGTTTGTATTCACATTGTTCACAAAGAATGATAAGGAATTACTTCAAACATTAAAAACACATTAAAACAGATCCTAACACATTTATTTCTGTGTACCAAATAATCAAATTATTTTCTCTGTCATTTCTGTCTGCTCCCAAATGATTGTTATTTGCTGCTTCATTGTTTGTATTGATTAGTCAAGTGAGCCCTGTTTGACGTCTTGCCTGCCAACTGTACTGTTGCCAAGGAAAAGTGTGAACAAGCCTCTGCCAGCATCAGCCTCCTCCAGCAACAGCTGTGCCACATATGCTGCTGATCAATATAAACAAACGTGGCCTCCCTGCACCAGGGATAAGGATTGACAGGTATGATTCATCCTTTGTGCCACTGGTGGGATGTGCAAGTGATAATAAGCAGAGATAGATCTTTTCCCTTTGCGGTATGACCACTGGGGTTTGTAGGGGTGGGTTGGAGAGATCATTCACCCCCCAAGGTAACTGGCAGGGTGTCTCACATAACCCCTCACAGTTTTGCTAAGGATTAGAGCAGCGTGTATCCACCAGGGCTGCAATTTGTGGCATTCTATACACAGAGTGAACAGCAAAGATGAATGAGAAACGGTTATGGATCATTGGTGCTGTGCCAGTCTCCCTGCAACTGAGTATATTTAACAGAGACAGTGGGGAAGATCACAGCATTCAAGTGATTCATGACACTGCTTTTTAATAGAGACTCTGTAAACTACATCATTTCAGCATATGATCATCTCATCAAAGCAATTCTGTTTGATGCATCTCGTTGCAAAATAATGATGAAATTTCTTTGCAAGCACCGTTAAAGAATTTTGATTATTGCAATATGGTCCTTTGTTGCAATATGGCAGGATTTCAGCAGCTTGTGTGTGTCACATGTACTGCTGTCTCACGGGCAGAGCTGAAAACACGGGTTACGGAGGACAATAGCTCTATAGAGTGGGTATGACGTCCCTTGATGAAGAGTAATGGCTTGAAACAATATTTCCCCATGGGGTAGGATTGAAATCTGATATGGTTTCATCACCATGCAATTTAGAGATGTCAGATTAGTTTTGCTCAAGCAGGTGTTCTACGAAGGAGCAAAGCACAGATCGCAGTAGGAATGAGTAATACTGGCTGGTGATGGTGGTTTCTGAAGTCTGCCATAATATAGTAGATTTTCTTCTGGAATCCTGGAAATTACTCATAATATTTCAGTTTGGTCAAAAGAGTAAAGCGATTTGACAACAGCTTAATAGGAAATTACCACACGATCAAATTTACAGATACATAGATTTCTTCATGAAAATGTGACACTTAATTATACTTCTTTAATTTAAATAGTGAATTTAATGTGAATATCAAAGCAACTTTTAGAAAATCGTTCCACTGAGCTTGTTGAATGATTAATGATAAAATGTCTTCAATCAGTGATGCTGACATGGAGCTGTTTAATAATCAGGTTAGATATTTAAAGATTGATTGATGCACTTTAATCAGACCCACTTTGCGGCAGAGTCATTTAGAAGACCATGACTCTGTTGGAAGCCTCCATCAGACAGTCAAAAGTCACTACTGACAGTTTCCCTTAGTAACCTTACTGCCTAACACACTGACGCTAGCGTGGCAGGGTTTGGAGTAAAGAGAAATTCATGCACAGCTTTTATTAACCACCACTTGAAAGCCGTTTCCCTGCTGGAAGAAAAGTGGTCAGGAGAGGTTGCAGTCTTTGTAATATTAAGAAATGAAACCTCAGGAGATTTTCTTTAGAGGTATACTCCTGATTTCAAAACAAGCTTAAAAACCAAAATACTGTTGCTTCTGCAGCCGAGGCTACGGCAACAGTCTTTTTGTTGCTCATTCTTTAACAATAGCTCCACAGCTGCGGAGATAATTTATTTGTTTACTATGTTTACCAGTCAATTACATTTTAATGTGACTTGCCTAATGTCCACATTCTGTCTTCAGATGTGGTCTATGTAATGATTGTCATAGTAAGTCTGTTAATTATACTAGACCCTAATTGTCTTTATGTAGAGCCTACTTTACGGCAGCTTCGAGGCTATATCATCATGAATAGCAAATGAGTATAATTCCAAGTCTTTGTCTGATTACAGATATTTAAGGTTCTTAAAAAAGGACAGGGAATTCAAAACAACACACATGCCCAAAGTGACAATTTTAAAGACAGAGTGATTGTCCTATTCAGTGTCTGCACCTAAAAACAAAGAAAAAAATGATGAAGATAAGATAGAGGTTTAACAAAAACTACAGCTGCTCTTTTCTCCTCCTGGCGACACACACAGAGCTGCTGCCCCCACAGTCTTTCTGTCCCGCACACAATCATTTTAGAAAGAAGTTGTTAAGAGAGAATAAAATATTCCAGTCATTCCTCAGTTGCAGGGGTGTCTTTTAGTCCCAGTGTGATGCCATTCATTACTGCCCTGTCAGAACTCTCACGACTCGAGGCTCTACAACTAATTGAGGTGACATTTTCATATACACACACTGCCATGAGCCACAAGCAGTTCCAGCCACAGCCACAAATATGCAGAGTGCTATGCACGCAAACAGTGAGATTAAAATTTCATTGCAAGTTTTGTCAACACAGTTGACTCCTGGTGAAGATGGATCAAAGTAATGCTCCTCAACTGTCCTGTACTTAAGACCGAAACTTTTTGGTTTGATTTAGATGCCCTTTGACCCAATAGTGAGAAAAGAGCTGAGCTGTTTTAAAGGAAACTTAGGATCTACTGTATAAGCATGGACCAAAAAAATCAATGTATTAAAAAATGGACCTGGGAACAAATACAGTACACATATTCTCCTGAGAAGCCCAAGTTTAATGTTATATTTGTTTCACACCTGATATGCCTCCAAGCTGTCACTTAGGATGAATTGTTTTGCCACATCATACAAATCTCCTATTATGTTAGTCTGTAAAATAGAGCAATATTAATTTAGTAAATGGACAGAAAAACAGTGGAAACTTTCTTCGTGGTCAGATAGCTAACCTCTGGTAAAAACAGATGCAAATTTTTCCTGCTAAAGAAAATAAAGACATCCAGTCTTTTATTAGCGCCAGGGTGCATCAGTGACCGTTAGATTTGTGACTTACATATATATAAAGGTGTCATTGATGCACAGAAGTGCATTGGCGTTTCGGAGAGACATTATTTTCCCCCGGGAGGTCTGTCGTTACCTTCATAGACACAGTATGTGTGATTGACTGACCTGCCTGCAGAACAAATATGACTCCTTTTGAAACAGTTAGCGCATCAGAGGAGATAAATGACCACAGGCTGTGAGCAGCTGAAATTTCACATTCAGCAGCAAGCCTATGACAATCAGCATCCTTTGTTCCCAAGTGATTAAAAAATCCTATTAATATGAACCTTGATGCACAAATGTGAATGTCTCTTTGTAAGTGTGATGCTGGCATCTAAAATATTCCTGTTTCATATATGTAATGATGTTGGTGAAGATGCTGAAACAGTTCCCTTTGTTCTTGTGCCTGCATTTTATGGTATTTATATATTATGAGGTACGACTAAATAATTGTAATATCTTTTAAGATATCAGCGTCCATTCCTTCCAGAATCTTAACTCGGCAAAATGGAGCCAGAAGATCTTTTTTTTTTTTTATTATTTGACATCAAATGACAGCCACAGTGACAAATAATATCAACACTTTATAGTAAAATAATAATTTATCTTATAGTAACCTGCTGGTATCCGATCTGTTGGTTTGTTTGAATATTCCCTTGTCTGTCAGCAGTTAGAAAACATCTTTATTGACTGATGGTGCTGAATAATGATTGGATTTTCAGTGGATACACTCACATATTTGAGTGCACATAAAAATGCACACATTTACACAAGCACACACTGTGTCCTCAAAACCTGGGAGACATTACACATGAAAGGTGCTCGACATCAGAGGGAGTCAAATTGGCCTTGGCTGTGAGGATTGGTCCAATCAACCTCCAACCGTATAATTAGTAATTAGATTGGGATTAGAGTCAACTCTGAGTGGTGGAGCGTGGCCAATTCAAATCAGCATATGAAATGTGATTAAATTAATAAGAGAAAAATTGAAATATTAATGTCCTTTTTTTTTCACTGGGTTTCTGTTTGATTGGTTTGAACTTTGGTTAATTATGGACTCACATAGAGTGAATGACTGCTGATTATTTTTATTAAGTTTGTTTTATTGTGTGTTGCACTTGGATTTGTTCAAAACTACATCCCTCCTGAATTCATTAAAATTCACTAATCATATTTTCATGAAAAAACAAAACCAATAATGAATATGCCTCATTTCCAAATTTTATCTTATTTTTCTGCTTTCAAGAAGCAATTAGAATGATTCATTGCCACTTTCAGCAATTACTCAATGAGAGGAAAACTGTTGACAGTGTTTGCTTTTGTCAAGACCAGGCAATTTTTACTGATGTTATCATCACGCAGATTAATAAACTCTGTAGGGTTTCACATATACAAACAAGCTGTTGAATTCTCATATTGTTTGGTTTTTATATACTTACGTTTGAATTAGCATTCAGGTTTCTTTATTTATTTGCTTTCATAATTTTTGTAGCTTTTATTGGTTAATTAAACATATTTGTTTTTAATACAATCCCTAAGTCATTCATTTTTATTAACGAGACATTTTCCACCATGAAGTAAAATATTTTCATCATCATTTCATCATAATCTCACCTGTACACACAGGAAAAATCAAAATGAAGACGGATGAATGAATAAATAAGTTCCCATTGACGAGAAGAATATATCTGTTCAACAGCCCATGTCTGGAATAAAAAAAGAAAAAGAAATAACTTTCTCACCAGCCTATTATAGACAGAAAACAGCAGGGTCCCACTGCTGCCTGAAGGACCCGAGGGCCTGTCCTTCTCTGACATTGTCCAACTGACATGTTTTCAGAAATGTTTTAAATGTTCCTGCTTACGTTTTGTGAAGTTTTCACAAAGTGACGGAGGTCACTTTTGGGGGGCTGATGGCCATGAAAATAGGAGCAGATGCATGCTGTAAAAATAGACGTGGTGAATGAACTCCTTTTGATTTAAACTCGCCTCGCTTAGACAATTTACAATCAGTTCCCTTTCAGTTCTTTAGTAACCATTGTGCCAAGAGAGTGACCATTTGTGTCAAAAGTTTCCTTCATGATTAGTGCTTAGGCATTAAAGGGATTAATTCTTAACAATAAGCCTGTCATTATGATCTTGATTTTTTAAAAAAGATTTAATAAGTGTGGTGATCAAAGGCTTTCTTGGGTGAACTTGACAACCATTCATTTAGAAAGTGCAGGTTTTTCTCCTTACTTATTAAGACCTCATTTTAAATTTGTCCAATTTCCATTATTTAAACTTCACTGTTCAATTTAGCCCAATAGAGAATAATATATTTGAGGCCTGTTCGTTTTGAGACCCTCTACGGTGATGTGTCTTCACTTTACAAAAGTAAAAGCGTAATTATTTATCATGTAACTTGCTGTTCTCTTATATTTAATGTAAATTTGAGTTAGATATTGTGTTCTGAGCTTTTGAGCATAAATGAAAGATTTAGCTCCAGCGAGCCATTAATAAAAGCAAAGAATTAAATATTGAGGAGATGAAAAAGCTTGTTGGATTATGTTCAAGTTCAATAACTAGAAGCCAGGTGTGTTTTACAGAAAACCATGTGTGATTCCTCTGATAGCGGGATCAGCAAAAGGCACAGAGGAGAGTAAAAATTATCAGGAAGAATGGAAGAACGGGACTATACAAATATGCAAATAAATGGTGGTCATGTTTGACATCTATAGTTACTAGTATATTACTTGCTCAACTCCCAGCAGTGAAATCATACAGGTAATGTTTAGTCTGGCCACAGGTACTAAAGGAGGATTGACTTGGTGTCATGCAATAACATTCTGGGCCAGATTTACTAAGATCTCAATTTGCGCGTACTAATTTGCGCGTGGAGCCTAGAATTTAGCGTGTGGGGCGGG
>JBAMHV010000018.1:12052904-12065798 GCA_037177535.1 Pseudomugil gertrudae
AAGAAATTACAAAAATAAAACAGAAAGAAATTACAAAAAAAATAAAGAAGAAGTATCATTAAGAGTGGCTAAATGTAGCTATTCACCACTAACTGTAACAATACAAAAATAAACAGAAAAATAACACCACTATACTATTCTATACTTGGTTTTTGTAGTGGTGGCTTTGGTTTAATAAACAACATGCAATTTTCAACTTTATAAAATTGTCATGATTTTATAGCTTGATCACATAATAAAACAGTATTTGTCTTATCATTCACAACAATAAGAGCAGTAATGTCATCCTTTTGTATACTATGTCTGCGAGCTTCATGGCAGAGGCACCGATCATCTTTTATTAATGAAGATGCTTGTAGTGGGGGGGTGGGGGTAAGACAAACGCGCACACCGCATGGGGGATGCGATCACTCAGTGCATTAAAATGTATGATACAAGGGAGTTAGTGGGATGGTTATCTATGTGGAGAGAGCAAAGATTAATAAATATTGAAACATCTTTATGAAATATTAACACCAACACAAACAATGAAAGTAACTGAGGGATTTAAGAATGGCCAAAAAGCCCACAGGGGACAGACTTTCAAATGCAGCAAGCTGGATGCAGCCTTACAGACATTTGTCACTATGCAGGAATAGATGTAATTTTCTAAAACATTTTAGATTAATTTCTATTCATCCAAAAAATATATATATTTCTTTGAGATCATTTTTCCCCACAGAGAATTTTCTGTTTTTTTATGCATTTCTGTGACACAGAGAGACGGGAAAACAGCTTTGTATCAAATATGTTTACTCTGGAGATGTTTGATTTATGATGGGTGTATCTTTTGATACAATGCTCACATAAAAGAACATTTGCAAGAATGGAGGACCTTTTCCCTGCTGGGAAGGGTTTTTTTCATGTAGTACTATTATAAATGTATCTTTTGATGTTGTAAACTTTCCATCTGCTTCTTTTATTTTTATGCCATCCTTTAGCCTGTTTGTGAAGTGATTATACAATGCTTCTCTTAAGGTGTTTAACTCTAGTTTTTATACCAAGGAATAAGAAATGTGTTCATATGCCACACAACCTCCCTGTCTCCTGTATAACAGGTTTATGTTGTAGGAAATAGAGTTGCAAATAGAGTGCTCATCAATTAGCCGACAAATGATTACTGAGATTTATTACTAAGAAAGAGTATATGAAGGGAATTTTATATGCTGAGATATGTAAGAATAAAATTGACCATGTCTTGACCATTAAGTGGTCATAAATTGTATTTGTATTATATGTTCAGCGTGTCTGTTAAAGACAGTTATCATTATAATTTTATTACAAATTCCTGGGTGTGATTTTATCTGACCCAGCAAGTCAACAAAATAGATTACATTCATTAGACTGTGAACGTGTGCTAAATATGACGCCACTTTTGGCATTAAAGTTAAAGTTTTGGCGAGTTAAAATATGTTGGACAAACACACCACTACAATATTTATTCTCATGTAAAAAAAATAAAAGTTAGTTTATATGAATAACCTTCGAACTGTCTTTTCTCTGCTCTTTGTGTCATCATACCTACCTTTCAATTGGTGTTTTTTCCTTGTTTGCTGCAGGTTAAGACCTTCCTGGTATTGTCTGCTGCAACCCACTGATCCCTGTACCGCCTACCTACTCAGCTGGATTCCTACTGAGTGGAAGAGCAGCCACAAAACACAAAGTATCATCGTGTTACACTCTAGGTTGCAGATTGTGAGAAGTGGTGGATAAGTGGAAATTCAGTGTTGGACGTGTAAGATCCAGCATATCAAAGCAACAGCCTGTGATGATCTTCACAGTATGAAGAAGCCCAAAGCACTTTGTCACCAATGGCAAATGATTGGCCTAAAAGTCTGATGTGACAGTAAATGACAATGAGAAAAGAAATGATAATTTCCTCTACTGGGTGCAGATCTTATTTCAATCTAATTAGCAATCCAACAACATCATTCAGATTGAAAAGATTGAGCATCAAGGTAACTCAGCTCATGCTAATGTTTAGTAATAAAAAGGATTTCCTCATTTTTTATATAGTTTTAAATAACACTGACACACTTAAAGATGCTTTTTATCAGCTTGGTGATTGGACTATTTTCTATTACATTTTTCTACAAGTATAAGAGCCCAAAGTAATAATGCAAAATATCTGCAGCATAGGTCACATATTCTCCAGCTTTTCTCTTTCCTCCTGCTGCCACCTAAGGAAATAATAGCTTTTACTAATCCAGTGTTACTGTTGCCACCCTTCTGCCATTTAAGAAACAGGCCCTCAGGTGGGAGCCTGAGGGAGAGACAGGAGCGTGTTACTGTGTCTTATGCGTAGGAGTCCACAGCTGCACGCCACGTCTGCTTCCTCTGCCTGTAGACATGCTGCCATTCATCGCCTCATTACCATGGAAGAGAGGAGAGGAGCAGAGGATGGGTGAAGGTAGGCTGCTCCGACTGCAATCAACTCCCTGTTGCTGTTTTTCACGCATGGTATATCACATCTTGGTTTCTGCATGCTCCACAGCCCACACTAATAAAAGTTATCATAAGCTGACTAGTAAAATAAAAAGCTGTTTGACGAAGGTGATGTGAATCTTGAACAAAACGGTAGGGGGGCATATTATTGACTTTACATTGATGCCTTGGTACCCTGTAAAATGCAGGGTCTTGTCATGTATACATTGTCATTCCCGTTTGCCTTCATATTTTGAGTATTTGGGATGAGATCAGCAGACTAAATAACAACACTCTTGCAAGTCATATTATTATAGCATCAAGCTAGGAGGCCACGTCAGATGCTACATATGTGAGAACATAAGGACTTAAATGAAAATCCATATCTCAATTAAGAGTCATCAGAACAAAATGCACACATGTGAGAGCATTTTGTTTAAAAAAAGAGGATATACTGTTTAATTACACTGCTGTAGATGGATTTTAAAGACGATTTTTGTTTAGTTGTGCCTCCTGTGTTTCAGAGATATTTAAAGTTTGGCCATAAATTAAGCAGTAATGCATTATTCATTATACCACTTCCTCTCTCTCTCCAGAGGCAGGGGGCTGGGGTTTTATGCAAAGTGGAGATCTATCTCTTTCTCCTCTTTACTTATCCAACCTTGTCTGCTTGACAGCTGTCTACATTATTTTACTAATGGTATGAATCAATGTTGCCTTTTTACACTCACACTTGTCAAAGCCACAATATCTTACAGTTTATTGGTACAAACCCAGAAGCTGATTTCCCTTACAGTTTCTTTATAATATACCACTTAAAATATGTTGTGTTCACTTGAGTGTATGTGAAGGAAATTGTTTAACATTTGCTTGTTTTTGTGATATAGTTGTTTGTATTGGTCATCTCTAGGAAAAGATTAATAAATTCACTGGACCCATTAAGGTATTGGGGAAACTTATGTAGGCCATGCTGCATAACTAATTTCTATTCCTGTCTTTATGCAGCTAAGTTCAACAAACATAGAAATGCTAGAAAATAACTGACACAATAATGAAGCGGGGAAAAAACATCTTTGGGGTGAAAATTCAATAGTTGTAAAATGTTGAGTTTTGAATGTAAAATGCAGTACCTCTCTGCAGGTGACTTCTGTATAGTGGCCAGAGCAATGCTGCATACTTGAGTGTACCACTGGTGAAAAACAGGGGAAAGTGTTGACAGCAATTTCACCACAGGGTAAGAGCACACACAGAGCACCCCAGGTACCCTGGCCTATACACAGTGTCTGATTGCAGTAAATTGAGGTGCTGTTTTTGTACACAAAAACACCTTACCATTTGTCTGGAGGCTATGTTCACTGGAAAGGCAATGGAGAGGCACAGGAGTCTGTTGGTAGATATCGGGGTGAGGGTTTTGATACAACTCCATTCAACAACCAAGCTGTTATACCATGAGATTGTCCTCTGGCATTGTACTGCTGAAATTAGCTAAACTTCACCTAAAACATGTTGTTTTAGGGGGAAGGTTTGCACCTATAGCAGGGTCAATAGTGTCTTCAGAGGTGTGCAAAGTTATTCATCACTTTTGCAGTAATGTTTCATTACTGCAGTGCAGATGTTGAATATTAGAACTGTGGCTGTATAAAAAATAAGTCCATCTATCCTTTCTTTGCCTGGTGGACATAAAATACATTTACTGTATTTCCATAAATTACTGTATTTTTTCTACTACTTGAAAGCTAATTAATTAATTAATGTATTAAGTATTAAGTAAGCTAAGTTGGGTTTTTTTTCTTAGTTGTTTTTTTTACTAAATTTATGTACACTACACATGATTTCTTTTAAAACAATGTAATTTTGCAGAGGTCAAAAGCATTACATATGTTTTTGGTATCCCCCCCGCGACCCCGCTCTGGGAACAAGCGGTTGAAAATGGATGGATGGATGGATGTTTTTGGTATTTTCATGAGGATTTCTGATGACACAAATCCACTCTGTTACAGACCTTCAATTCCTGCTTATGTTCCTCTTAAGTCTGAGCATTTTATCCAAAGCTATGAACACCTAAACATTATTACAGGTTTCCATTGTGTGAAAAAATGATGAAGCATAACCAGTTTAATGAGGTGTGACGTCTCATCTTAGAATCCTACTCTGTCGAACAGTAGACTTATTTTCCTAAGTGAAAGTATTTTCCTCCTATCTCATCCATCTCGCTTATGCAAATGCTGTCCTAATTTGGTTAGGGGCAGAGTCATGTGGGAGATAGAAAGTACAATCTTGTTTATCTTAATGGGCAATGTTTTCAGCCCGGTTAACCAATTCAGAGGCCCATTTAGTCATGCTACAAGCTGGAATGAAGGGAGTAATTTAACATGAATTTGGCCACAGTATAAAAAATTGCTTGTGCTTAAAGATCGAACAATCCGGTGGCTCAATGTAAATAGTGCAAAATTCTTGATTATTTTTGTTTATGTGTGACTATATACAATCTGACCATTCAGCACAGTGGCACAATAAACAATAACTCTATATCATAACATTAAACAGCCCATAAAGTAACTGTCTGCAGCTTTTTAAATCATTGTTATTTTTTTATGTGTATTTGTCTCAGATTACATGCAACATAATATGTGATGTAATGTGACCCCACTGTGCTGATGACCTTTAAGATGTGAACAATTCCTCCACAGAAAGCAACAATAATGATCTAAAATGGCAATGAGAACAAAGAGCTGAGGTATAATAATTACAGCTCCCACTGACCCCTCTGTGATGGCCGTGCACATTGAGAATAATTGTTGCCAGCTTAATCCAAAGCAGTTTACTGTGAATGTCCACTCGCTGTGGTATGCGGGTCCCCTTTCCAATGTGTGCTCGCTACTGTGAGCTCTTGTCAAGAACACAAGATTAATTGTTCATTTTTCTTTGATTCTGTCACCTCCTCTCCAGGTCAGGTTTTAGTGAATTTAGGTTTTTACATTTGGAAATATGTGCAAAATATGCATGCAATCGACATTCTCACACGGAAAGAATCCCTGCTATGTTATCCGATGCAGTGCATGAATGCTTTCATTCCATTTACATTCCAACATCTTTCAAGGATTACTTTTTAAGCTTTCTGTCAATAATTTACGTGGTCTGAATTATCTTCTGTCAAACCAATGAGAACAAGGAACAATTATATTATCTCAAATCCAAGATTTATGGACTAAATCAATGGAAAGTTCAGTTTTGCATAGGATGACTTAACATGGTTTGTTCTTCTGAAATATGCAGTGTTTGTTAGTTTAACATAACATTATTTTGTGAATAAAAAAACATTTCCAAAAGCCAAATTATTTAGTCTTTTTTAAATACCATCAGAACATTTTTGCAATGAAAAGAAAACAGATACTTACTTCTACAAATGATCATTTTAAGTGTTTAGCCTTGGAGAAAACATGTCTATAAACAGCACACTGCTGTGAGATGCAGTCCAAGTTTTCCTCTTTACTTCTTCAGCGTATAAAATATGCAGTCGGAAACTGAACTGCACAATGAAAGTATGTCAAACTAAATACAAATGTCAGTGGGCAATTATTATCCTGCCAATGCCTCTGCAGGCACAACCCTTAACCTTTAACACCACCCACCATCTCTCACTCTGCAGCAGTTACCTCTGTCAGTGAAGCCGAAGAGTCGAGTCACACCAGCACGCTCGACTGAGCCCTCTGAAAGGATGCCATGCAAGTGTGAAAGGCAGCCTGAGGGACACAGTGTGTGCAGGTAAGTGGACATCCAGGTTATTGGCTTGTAGCACTGCCAGCTACAGTGCATCATTACCTGTGCACTTTGATGGGTGTGACATTCACCTTATACACCACTGTGGTCACCCAGTCATTCACACACACACACACACACACTACCACAGTACAATGTTCAGTCAACCATGCAGGGGGAAACTGTCACCTTTTCTGACTTCTGTTTCTCTCACAAAAGCTTGGATGCTCTCACAGACGGCCATACAACAAACACATACTTCGTTTTTTTTACTCTTGTTAGAGTTTATGGATTTAAGGAAGGATTTAAAAAGAGATAGACAAAACAAGAGAAATATTAAAGCTAGCTTTGGTTAACTATGTGTGCAAATAATGCTAATGTGGGCACACAAGATGAAATTGCTTTGTAAGCTTTGCTTTGTAAGTTATTTTGATATTCTTAAGTCTGTTTATATATGCTAGCCTGCCACAGAGTTGTCTCCCTGAAGCAAACACTATAATGCACTGTTGGGTACTCAAGTTTGGGACTTTTGGGTTGCACTTAAGTTGCATTCCCACTCATCTGAGACTTGACTTGAACTTTTAATTTGAGATTCAGGAACAATTTTTATTTTAAATGTTATTTGTTTTAGGATTTTTGTCTTGTTTGATCTTCTGTCTATGTTATGTGCTGAGGTTTTCCTGGATGTAAAACTGATGTAATGTGAAACAAGTTATTTTAAAATTACTAATCTGGAAAAACCATATTTATATGCAGATTTGTCCAAATTCATTAAAGCAAATAAATTGTGCAAAGAAGGGACAGAACATTTGTCAATTTAAGGTAAAGATCAGCGCTGGTACAAAATTTTAGATGATGAAGAATGAAAGGATGAATTTTAAATTCTTTGAATATGATGCAGTCATGCATTGCAAATTACTCATCACAACTAAAATCGACTTGAAGTTGAGCCTCAAGAGCTAAGAGCTGACTCATGGCTTTCAAAAGAAGGACTTATCTGCTTTGTCTTTTCATGAAAATCTTGACCTCTCTTCTGGTTGAAGATGTTTATTTCACTCAACAGACTCAGATCATCTATTCTACAATCATTTGGCAGATGCCTTTATCCAAAGCGACTTACATATGATAAGCAGTCTGATAATGCAACATGTACATGGATTACAACAGTCCTCCAACATGAAGGTAGAGCTATGGTATTCAGGCAGACAACAATATTTGAACTTAGGGGTTTACCTGGATGTTCATTTGGATTCATATTTGACTTTATTTCCTGCACAGACATGTTTGTTATACTTTAAGGTTCACCATACTCACTGATTTATTCACAAATCCTTATTTCGTTTTATTTCCATATTGTTCTGATATTTTCTAAAAACTTTAATTTCCCTATAAAAATGTGTGGCATAAAGTTCCAAATCAAATAAACTGATGTCATAATAACAAAAGCTCATTTGTCATATAAAAGCAAGCAAATGTCACGATTTGGACACTTGGTGGGGTGTTTTCTGTTGATCCTGTTTAGCTTTGTTTTCAGTTCTGTGTTAATTTTGATTATGTGCACCTGGGTCTTGTTTAGTTCAGTTGGTCCTTGGGTTTTCAGTTGTTGTTGCAGGTTCCTTAGCTGTAGCAGTTGTATTCTGTATTAGTTGTATTAGTCTTTAGTTGATTGTCATAGTATAGTTCTCTTTGTTTCTTAAATAATTTTTTCTGCATTCCTGCTATCTCCGGCCAATTCCTGCTTGCAATTGGGTCCTCACCCCACCTCCGAGCCTCCGATCCTGACAGCAAGAGGGCTGTGATCATGCTACTACTGCATTAGTCATTTCTGAGATTCCATTAGTCAGATTTACATACATGCTGGTTGGTTTACCACAATTTTTGTGTCATACCAGCCCACACAGTTATTCATAACCTCACAGTGCAGTGCGTCTGTGTGAGTACTGGAGCCATCTGTTGGGGTAAACGTGTTGTCAGAAATGGTGAAAGTGAGATGGCAGAGAAGAGACATTTACCCTGGGGCACTTCCGCTGTCATCACTCCTCGAATCCCGCTGTTCAGACCATGAGCATTAACTTCCCAAAGCACTCTGGGTAATCATGTTCTCCCTCACACTAGCCAAAACAAAGATTGCAGGGGATTTACTGATGCACACAGTTGGCACGTGGAGCAGCATCTGACAGTGACTGAACACTTCATTCAAGAATGTTTTATACAAACAGCAAGTGTTGAAAATTGGGGAGATGCGAAACAAAGTGACTTAATTTGGAGAAAGATCAGCGTGGCAGATCTTTTGTTAAAGCTCGTATTAATGAATGCTTACACTGAAACCATATGAATCTATAGCAAGTATTTACATCCCTGCAGGGCAGTGTTTGGCATCAGAATACAATTCGTAGCACAATGCTGAGAGGGCGTATGGACGTTTTAATCCATTTGAACATTTTTTTCTGTTTGCTTCTTCACACTTGCAGCACTGAAACATCTGCCACATCTCTAGAAGAGACAGGCTGATATATGAGGAAATAGACAGGCAGCTGCTAAGGAGATAAACAGGTAGAAAGACAGCCAGGCGAACAGTGAGATGCTCACATACACACAAGTCAATCCAGCCCATTCAGCATCATGGGCCAATTTATTTTCTTCAAACTCCATCTGGACATGAGACAAATAGAGTCATCTGCCGGCCAGTGAGGTGACTATAATTTGTTTGCCTGCATGACTGTAATATTCAGTTCTCTCCAGGTTAAAACACAATTACTTCCTAGCAAACACGACTGGACTAAATGGGCCACAGCGGCCAGTCTTGCCATCTGTTGCTTGCTTGCAGCAGGATGTGAGCCTGACTGGAAAATGGCTTCCAATTAAATGTTCCAGAGTAGCCCTCATCCAATGTATGTATGTACATTTATGTGTTAGCAGACATCTATAGGTGGCCAAAAAAATGCTTGCAAAGCATATGCACAAGCAAGGAATCTGCACATGCAAGCACCAACACAAGGAAATGCAAAGCAGAGCGTCAATGGGATTCAATGGCTGTTGTCTAAAGTGTGCAATCTGGAGTAGCTCTGAGCTGGGCTCAATGAGAAGTCTCAATACATATGGAATGGGTTTTCACCCAAACTCAGCTGGGTACCCAATCACCTGAATGTGTCTTCCGCTTCTGCCAAACATTCATCTTCACCCAGAGAAATCACTTTTAAAGGACAGATTTTCCATAACCACAGAAAAATGTTTCATCCTCTGATGCTCTGCGGGATGCTAGCTTGAATGGACTCCCAAAGGGTCCTGGTGTATTAGTTCTCTGAAACATGACTAAGATAAAACTTTAAAAAGCTGCACTGTTGTTCAAATCTATTTAAAATGCACTGGTAGAGGAACTTTACACATAATCTTCTTATTAGATTTGTAGCATTGTTTTAATGCCGAGAGTGAATTGCACCAGTGGAATGTTGTTCTTGTTTCACATTTGGCACCATAAGAAAGAACCCTCAAAGTAACTAAAATAGTGCCAGCACTTCAAGCCCTTTGTATGTCTAAACTGTGACAAGAAATGGCCCCTTTCTCATCCTAAATTACACCTTCCTTTGGTGCAGCTCATGAAGAAATTTAAAAAATACAATATGCAAAACCATGTCTAAGCTAATTAGCAGCAGGCTGCTTCACAATAAATGAAGAACAAAATCAGTGTGTGTGTGTGTGTGTATGTGTGTCTATGTGGATTTGTGTGTTTGGGGTGGTTTTGTTGAACACACATGCTCCCTTTTTATTGACACTTCCTTTGGCTTGGCCTTGCTAATCTCCAGCCTTATGTTTTATTCGACAAGATTGTTCTTTAAAATCATTCATTTGCATGCTAACAGTTTTGCATATGCAAAAAATAGAGGAAATATGGGTTTATTTTAAATGGTATTCTTGCAATAGATAATGCATTAGGGAAGGTCTGTGTTTAATCTCATTTCTATCCCCTGGTAGGTAAAATACCACTGAGAGATAAGCGTCTTTGCTTTCATGTGAGATTTCAGTTCAGTGTGTCCATGCTTGGACCCTTTCCAGATGCAAATCATAATGTAATGATGAGGGCCTATTAATAGATTAGACACAGAGTTGTCTGCTGCAATTTATTAAACATGATTACACATCTTGGCATCAGTTTCTGCTCTGCTAACCAACCCCAGAATGAAAACCAACTTATCACAGTTAGAATCAATTATGTCACCAGTGTGATTGTGTTTTATTTATTATAGTTCTATGATTAAAACTGTTAATTTATAGTAAGTCGAAAATCTCACATTGCTGTTGACTTTGCACATATACCACCATTAAATAAAAACTTTACATGCGCTCATCAGTGTTTGTAGTAAATGTAGACTGAATTAAAACTTTCTGTAGTAGCAAAGTGCCACCCAGAACAAAGACAGCCTTATAGCTAGTCCTGAACCATTACACACACACACACACACCACTCTTTCTCTGCTGGCCACCAGCACATCAGAGGAAAGACAGACAGTGGACAGTGGAAACGCTGGACCTCATCTCACCTCTCTAAGAGCTTTGTGACCCTGTTGCTCCCAGCTGCATTCACGCTGCCTGACACCAAGTTCAAAGTAATTTCTTCCCAGTGTGTGTATGTGTGTCTCTGTGTATTTGTGAGGTTGGGAAAAAGTAAATTAGGGGGTTTGTTCCGACAGCTGTGTGGGTTTTTTTGTGTTCTTTTTGTGTAGTATCTATGTGCACAAAAGCATGTTTTGAAATACATATGAGTTCATATTGTATGCGTGTCTTTGTGTGTTATGACAGCCCCTGCTTAACTGAGCTGAACATCTGTCACAACAGCCTGCTCTCAGGTCGATCCATCTATACTGGAAAGAAAATAAAAACATTCTCTTTTCCACAGCTTTATAGCAGAGGAAAGATGTCTTACTCCTGCAGTATGCATGGATGGAAATTCAACACTTGTGCTTCAATAGAGTAAATATTTGACATTAAAGATGTCTGACATCATTTTTCGGATCAAACAAAAGTTAGCAACAGGAGTTTAATTTGAAAAGACAGAACAGGAACATGGCTATTGTCTCTTTTAAAGGCAGCTAGAAATAAATTGATTTACATAATGTCTTGAGAGGTAGCTGTTTTTACAACCTTAAAACACTACTCACATGCAATGAATGTTTTCTAAGAGAAGATAGAGTGAAGTGAGGGTGAACAGATGTAGCTTGATGCACCTCAAAGGACTCATCTTAACCCCATTCTCTCCCCACCATTTATTTCAGCACAAAAGCATTTTCTTCTGTCTACAAGATCCATTTAACACATGAGTGGCAGCGAGCTCGCGAGTGGGGCGAGGGTTCATAAAATTGATGTACCTCGACATCAGCTGACCTCTGTCAGATAGTTCTGTCTGCAGATGCTTTCTCTGGTACACTTGGCAAGCTTCCTGCACCAGCTGATCTTGATCTTGAGCATTATTCTTTTATCAAATGTCATTGCTAATGCATTCAATTTAAGCTCCTGTGAAAAATGTGTTGCAGTGAGAGGCCATTTTGTGGATTAGAGACCTGTAGATTTTTCAGGGGTAAGTGATGATATAGGGGAACAAGTAAGAGACATTTATATGGGAGTGTTTCCAAAATGGATGGGTTTGAAAATACACTTAATGGCAAAGCACTAAAGAAATTCACTTTTTAAAAAAGCATGTTTAAAGAGATGGTTGGGTTAAATAATACTTGTCAGCATTGCACATGAAAAGGGACATATATGATTAACTTTGAAGCAGATAGATTTTAAAGTTCCTTAGAAAGAGGAGGCGTTTTTGACAGCTTTTACCAAAATGACTCCCCTTTAAACTGGGTTTCCATGACAATATGAAAAACTGAAGGTAATACAGTGTTAATTTCTGCCTATGCAGTGCACCATTGTGCAAAGCCTTTCATAGCACGTATTCTTGCTGCATTGTTGTGCACTTTTTGTATTTTGTGGCTTTCTTTACAGTAAATGTACATAAATGGTTTTCTTACAAGTGTTTCAGATCAAACCATGAACAGCATTCATTGAACTCGCTATCACCTTGACTTGCATCAGAGTACTGTCACTTCATTAAGTTTTCATTGTACTGTAAGTGCAAACTCAAGTAAAAGCCTTAATAAGACTTAGCCTTCAATGACTGTTTCAGTGATTTGAAACTAAATTAAGGCAGTGAAGCAACGATGAGCTATGACCTGCTGGCTTTCCTCCACTTCTTATAAAGCTTGAGACCTTCCGAATCGTTGCCATAACGTTAAAGCTTTAATTCGTCATTGTGTACAGCTCCAGCAAAACATTCCAGGAAATAATTAAGACACAAATGAGTTCTTCTGAATGGAAGTGACCATTAGTTATTAGCGAAGCATCCACTAAAAAAGCTTTTCATCACGACTGTCTGAGGTGGCAACTAAATTTCTACTACAGTGTCAATTAGTAAAAAAAATGCTTTTTTCACCCTTTTGCAGCTCTTTAAAGGCTCTATGAGATTTCCACAGCCTTTCACACAGACTGTTAACGAAACAAGTTTTCTGCCTGCAGTTCTGGGCTATTTAGGACTTGAGACATGAGAAGACATGCCCTGTGATGGACTGGCGACCTGTCCAGGGTGTACCCTGCCTCTCGCCCGTTGACAGCTGGGATTGGCTCCAGCCC
>JBAMHV010000018.1:12065898-12080308 GCA_037177535.1 Pseudomugil gertrudae
GGAGGAGCACTGCTGTACAGGCCGGAAAAAGTAGCTCAGATTGTCACCTGCTGCATAACATCGCCAAGCAACATGGGATGGAGCATGATGCCAGGTGGGATGAGAACGGTGACCCTCCCCCATGTATGGAGCAACCAAGTGCAGAAAGGCTGCAGAGACGCAACAGACTCATTCATAGTCTCTTCATGGAATGATGAACGTAGAGAGACCTAATGAACTGTAGAACATTTCAAAGTTAAGCAAATCAAGATTTATTGGGTAAAACAATATAATCTGGCTGTTCTTAAATCATATACACATTATCAAACGACATGTGCACAAAAACATATCAAATTACTTTGCTGTAGCTCTTTCAAGTGTTTGTTGGCTTCTTCTATCAACACCTTTAATTCCATTGGATCAAACTTATACTTTCTCTTGCGGTTATGTGAAGTCGTCATGATGCAAACCATAACACACGCTAAATCCTCTTTTAAATAGGCGTGTCTCTGACACTTTGCACCTGCTGTCATTTGCATCAGCAATCTTAGTAGATCAAGTACTAACCACAGTCCTGCCCCACACGCTACATTCTAGATTCCACACGCTAATTAGTACATGCAAATTGAGATCTTAGTAGATTTGGCCCAGAGTGTTTTTGGACGTGAGAGAGGCCTGCCCAACACGACTCATTATTAAGAAGTAAATGATGAATGCTTTTCTGTCAGTATGACACCAGAAAAAGTCACTAGATCTGCCATTTGTCCTTTTTTTTAAAGAAAGTTGACAGAGGGATCTAAATACAGTTCCACTAAGTTGGCAACGCTACTGTATTTAAGCTCTGACATGTGCATCAATAAAATCAATAAACAAGGAAATTGTGCCCTGGTGAATGTTATGTGTTGTTTGGAACACAAGCTGTACTAAAAAATTTTTTAGTCTGTTAATTTTTCTGTGATTAATAAGTCATTTTCTTAACCACTTAATCCAAATAAGGGTCCGGGAGAACCTGGAAACTATCCCAGCAATCATTTGGAAGAGAGACGGGGTACACCCTCGACAGGTCACCAGTCCATCACAGGGTTTTTTTTTAATTTAATTAATCATACTTAATGTGTTAAAGTCTGATAAATATGAAAACATATCATTTCCACCCTCTGCAGAATCAGGATCACTGCTATAAATTCCTTCTGTTTAATACATAAAACAGGTGCTGCCACATATGCATGTATATCACATAGACCTTACACCCTCCTGTCGCTCCAGACGGCCGGCAGCTCAAAACACCAGAAAGCGCTGATGGCTGTAAGCTGTACTGGGCCAAACACCCAGCTGGCCACCAGCTCCCAGTAGCCTCTTGCAGCCCCAGGAAAGGCATGAAAGGGCCCCTCAGATCTCTAGGGAGTGCTTAGTGTCTTGTCGACTATTGTTGCCCTAATAGTCTCCCACAGACACACTCTGCATTCATGGCTGACCATTATAGTACAAGCGCAACCAATCGTTTTGCCACGCCTGTTAGAGTCAAGAGGGGACGTAGCCTCCTGTTGAAACTATGACAGCGGGTAGAGCCCAGTGCTTAGGCTTGGACACACAACTCTAGTCTGGTACTTGCTTTCATCTACTGGCTCACATTCAGTTTTCTTTCTGTTTTCTGATCGCTTTTGTCTCCCCTCCACCACTCTCCACTACTCTTCCCCACCTCCTCTGTCCTTCTGTCTGGTCAGCTGCTGGACTGTATGGGGTTGACAGCACCCTCCAGGCCCACCAGAAGTCGCCACCTGTCCACTTTCCAGAAGACAAGGGGTCAGACAAAGACGCAGCGGACATCCATAAGTCTGGAGGAAAAATATGACTCTGAGAGTCTGCTTTGAGCGCTGATCTGCATTGATTTTTTTGTCTGTTGTAACAGATACGGGTCATGTGTGTCCTTAAAAACTAGCTCAGTAGCTACTTGATCAAAAAACGTGGTGATGAAAAATTGAAACTCACTGGTACTGGATTTCCACAGTGCTTCAGTTTATTCCACAACCTTATAAAACCCGGTTGGACGGCCTCTGTCTTGCAATACATTAACACAAACAGTGGCTACACAACCCGCATGCCACAAGGAGACTAGAAAAATAAGAAGGGCAGAGCACAATGTAAAAGCGTCCATTCCCTACAAAGTCACATTCCAGTCTGCTGGGTGCAGACTGATGATGTCATAAGTAGTGGACAGCCCAAGTGTTCATGCAGAGCCATTCCCCCAAGTATGACTGTTACACTGTTTTATCGATTATAGTTGGCAAAAAAACTATTTTATTTTTGTAAGCTACGAGTGAATCAAGACAGATGCAAAATGACAGAGAGGACACTAAACATTAACTTCATATTAGATAAATTTCTCTTTTTACTTCAAGATGCATCGCAACATACGTAACTATTTCCTTCCCAAGATCACATAAACAGCCAGATACAGCCTACAGCTAATGTGCAGCAGCTCTGCAGCATATAAACCACAAATCCACACTCCCAAAGTCACCCCATCAAAACTGCGATGAACTGGGCTGTGAAGCACTTTGATGTCCCAACTGTCTCTCAGGTGCACACAGGCCAATTAGTATGAATTCTCTTTGTGTGGAGGTTGTACACAAGTGACCTGATGCTTGATGTCACAGTGAGTTCAAAGGGCTGACAGTGTCAAAGAAAAGCCCCGTGGGGCCTACATGAGTGAGCGTACAGCCTTCGCTATGCAAACAAAACCACCCCCAACCCCCCTTTCTTCTCACTGAGCCCTGGAGCTTCATGCAGGGAGCAATATCGTGTCAAGCCAGTGAATTTCTAATGCAGGTAGGAGGAGATGTGCACACTTACACACACCCTCATGAACATCAGAATTCAAGCAAATGTTAAAGTACACACACATAAAAAGTAGATGATGAGAAGAGAACTTTGGAGATGAATGGGCAAGAAGGCAGACTGAAACCAGAGTGAGATTCCGTCATTGGGGAAGGAGGGAGGGGGAAATTAGAAATAAAGTTTGAAAAGTTAGTGTAGCTCATCGATTGAACACATCTCCTGAGAGAAAGAAAACTTTTTATTATCTTACTCTAATGTGTTTTGTTGAGTTACTCCAGTAAATGTCATTTAAACCAGAATACATCCTAAACTTTCTGATATGACTTTATACAATCCCAGTGCTCAATAGTAAAATCCAATAAATACAAAGACTAATGAGAGCAATTTGTCTTGTGAAATATCAACAGTCTTGCATCAATACATGGACGACCGTTAAAGAAGTTTCATTTGGGTTGGAATCATTTTCTGAGTCATTGCTGCTTTTTCTGCTTTCATTTATAACAACACAACTCAGCAAAAACAAATTCTTGCCACAGATTATTATCAAGTGGGAATGCAGGCGATGAAATTTCAAGACTGTTCTTCAAATTCCTTCTACAATTGCAGCCAATGGTGGTATTCAAAACTGTGGAATTGATAAAAAAAAATTGTCTCAGTTAGTGATTGTATGCTGTGTTTTAACCCAGCAGGGACTTCAGGCAACAGTAGCTGTTATTTAGACTGAGAAAAAGCTAAGATGAAGAAAAACGAAGAAAATTAACTTCTGTTAAGATACATAGATGCCAGTATTAAAACACACTATTAAAATAAGTAATTCTAGTCTTTTTTTATTGCTCTGCAAATAAAAAGCTTCTCAATTCTGTATTTGCTTCCAATAAATTACTTTTTACTTTAAATAACTCATGAAGCCATTTCTTTTCTAACTATTCAAGGTCTAAATCTCATGGACAGACTGACTCTTTTTCTAACAGCTTCATAAAAACATTCCTGCTTCCAATTCTCATAAAAGTACGTAAAAAATACACAAATAAACACAGACATGAGTTAAAATCGGAGGTCCAACCAGGAACCTTTCTGTGTGGAGTTTGCATGTTCTCCCCATGTTAGCGTGGGTTCTCTCCGGGTTCTCCGGCTTCCTCCCACAGTCCAAAGACATGCACGTTGGGGATAGGCTGATTGGAGACTCTAAATTGTCCATAGGAGTGAGTGTGTGTGTGTGCATGGTTGTTGGTCTATGTGTGTTGGCCCTGTGATTGACTGGCGACCTGTCCAGGGTGTACCTTGCCTCTTGCCCGATGTCAGCTGGGATCGGCTCCAGCACCCCCGCGACACCGTTCAGGGAATAAGCGGTAGATAATGGATGGATGGATGAGTTAAAATCACAACAAAATATCAGCCAATAAAATAACATTTAAAAACAATAAAAATGTACACTAGAAAAATGTTCTTCCTGAGACGATGTGTGTACATGTGTGGGAGTGATATTCAGGAAATGGTATAAAAAAGCTTCATAGCTGTGGGAATAAAAGCTCTTCTAAGACGCTCAGTTCTGCAAAATAGCAATGCTGCATTGTAAGTGAGGCGTTCTATTGTGTATGTTCTGTACATTTACATCAGGGCAGTTCATTGCAGTCCTACAAAAGCATGCAGGCTTTCAATGCTTCCTGCTGAACTTGCGGACTCTACACAGTAAGGTTACTGGTTGGATCTCCCTCCAGCCGAGGCTCAAACCAGCAACCTTCTTGCTGTGAGGCCACAGTGCTAACCACCGTGCATCCCAAGAACTGATATATTTTGTGAAATTTATTGTGAAGGTCAACTTTGCCACTTTGACTGGAGATGGTGAAAAAAAACTGTTGAGAAACAATGAACTTTTCCTAATATGGTGATTAGACATCATAAATCTATGATGCTTTGTCATCTACGTCATTCCTGTTAATGCATCAATGCGATTAAAACGTTTTCCATTAGTTCCATCAGTTGTGACATACTTCTATATCAATACATCTAAAAAAAATGTCTCACGAGTTTGTAAAAACCTTTTAGCAATATTTAAAAGGTTTCCATCACCCGTTTTTACTGTGATATTTAGGGTTTATGCAACTCTATGTGCAAAGGAAACATGTCTTATTATAATGTCTTGGAGGTGTTATGGAAAGATTCTTGGTAGATTGTATTGTAGCGCAGTTCCATAAGTTTTTATTTTCTTGAAGACTTTAGTCTGCAGTGTTTTTTATGCTCCCCAAACACAAGTGGAGAAAGAGTAGGTATGTGTGAATGTGTGCCTTGTGTAGTTTATTCTTAAGGGCTGCAGAAACCTTATTACTGAAGGTACTGGAACCTGAGTGCAAGCAACTCACCCACAGACATGAGCACACTAACTCAAGCTCAAGCTTGTGTTGAAAACAAACAAACATGCACTTGACACACACACACACACACATCATGGGTCCTCTCAGTATTACAGATAGGATGCTGGCCCCCCTGCAGCATTACCTGAAGCCAAGTCAGAGTGCACTATTAAAATTCAACAGGCTTTCGCCATTGCCCCCCACCACCATCCACCTCCCATGATCCAGGAAGTGTTTAGCATTCTGCTCATACACAAGACACCAGCAACTAGAGCTTACACAATCATTTCACATCCTCAAGCCTGCTCTCTGCACAGAATAACTGTAGATTTCTGTGTATTTGTTTATTTTAAAAATGCTATGAAAAAAAGGTCTTTTCAGCTACAACAGGCCTATCTTTGTTTACTTCTTTCACTGTGTCCTCTTCTCTTTTGAGGTTCAAGGACACTGCATCATGCTTCAACGTTTTTTTTTTGTTAAATGTCTTCTGCAATGAAGTAAAGAAAAGAATAACAAGGCGTGGGTGCAAGAGTTGATTAAAGTGAGGCTTGTAGAAGGACTGTAGAAGTAGAAGCAGGTAATATTTGGACCATATAACTGCTGGACCTGGGCATTTGCAATCAAAACACAGGCTCTGCTACTGTGAAATATTCCATTATAGTCACGTCTGTAACTGACCTGTTTCCACTTACTACCCAACTAATCGTCAGTGCTCCTCCAGTTGTTTGCCAGTTATTTTCCAGCTTGATCAAACTTTTGTGAGATTTGTTGCTGCTATTCCGGAGCTATTCATTTCAATCAAATGGCAAAATTAGTTTTTACATCTATTAGGTTGTTTATGCTTTACTGGTGATAAAACATGTTTACAAGATCTGCCATTTTTTTTTATTTACATTTAATGGGAATCAAGCAATCATTCTCATCTTATGCCTAAAAAAACCACAAGAATTGTTATATCTGAATTTCACTGCATCCAAACTCATTAGCAGCATATTTAATGTAAACTAAAAATATATTACTCTGCACAACTCCAACAATGAGGAAGAGAATTAAATACATTTTATCAATTTGGTGCCCTATGGTCTCATTGTGCTTGTTGTTGCGTTTGTTGTTGCACAGGTAAAGTGCTTGGTGATATTTTCCTTCTCATTGCCGGAAATGTGTTTGAGTCTTGGAGAACACGCTACCATATATGTGCCGTTAGGTGCTAAGCTGATGCAGCTTTGCTAAGAAACCATTCTGTCTGGCAGAGAAAAGGAGAGCGAGGAAGCACTCATGAAGATTTCAACAGAACCCAGTACCTTTGAAATAGTTCTTTTCAAAAGCTCTATTGCGTGTATCCATACATATTTCATCTCTATTGCTCTGTGCATGCTCAGAGAGGCAATGGGAATTATTTATGTGGTCCGAGAAAAGGGGAAGATAAAGGAAAAGAGAGATACAGAGAGACAGAGGCGAAAAGACAGGTTTGCCCCTCCAAAAAAAGAAAAAGAAAAAAAATCATCACAGATTACGCAGGGCAGAAGCCAAAGAGATACGTGCTCAACTAATTAAACGTCTAAATTAAGTCATTAAGTCTGCGGCCTTTTTCATCCCACTGCCTCTGGTTAAAAATAATTAAATCTCCCCGAAGTTTCGCTTGGATGCTCTCTTTTCACTTTGGTACTTTTTCCTTCCATACCATTCTGCAGCTTTGTTTCATAATACAACTAAAAAGATGCTGGCAACAGGCCCAAAACTCTGCTGCATGCTGCTCGTCTCACACTGAGGGCTATTTGCGTGTAATATTGGCACTCGCACAAACAGTTGTGTTGTTTGATGCTGCGTGAACACTCTCACAGGCCACTTGCAACATGTCATTAAAACTGCAAACACTTGCTCTTGGAGAGGGTGGGTGTGGGAAGGAAATTACGCATTACGTATATGTGAAGGCTTTGTGCGCCACGAGGTTTCGTGGTTGATGTATGGATGTGTGCTGGAAAGGGATTTGTAAACACACAAGTAGCAGGTTCTGCCAACATCTACGCAGTATCAAAGCTTGACTCTGCATGTGTAGCAGATCTGTAGGGACAGAGTTATGTCTGCACAAGTGTTACGATGGCTTATTCTGCTATGTTTGCACATTTCTGAATTGTCCTTCACTTTCATTTCTTTTGTAATGATTCCCATGTCAATATACCTCAATGCATACAGTGTTTTATCATTTGGGTTTTAGTTTTTTACACTCCAGCAGGGTCAATCTAAGTGCATACCAAAGCCCTATTTATATACTGTATGTTGATTTATTCTAAAACTGTTCTGAAGCAGAAATTAACTAACAGAAAAGTACATTTGTCAACACAAACAAGTCAGCTCATTGTGAAGCTCGCAATTGACGTTAACTTACCGTGAGGTAGAGAAGGAGACAAAAGGATAAGGATGCGTGCGTGTGAAGGAGGAGGGAGCTTATTTGTCAATTAGTATGCAAATGCATGCAAGTGCCTCCCTTAGATATCCAATCAGGCTGTCATCTCAGCAGGGGATGCGATTATGAAGTCCCTATGAAGTGTGGCTCTCAGGCTGCTATGCAAAATAAGGGACAGGGCAGGCTGGGGACAGGATAACATTCTGTTAGGATGACCGTTTCTTGTTTGATGTTTCAGATTTTGCATACACATGTAATCTTCACACAGTTACTGATACTACCTCTCTGTAAGTGCTTTGAACTTAACCAGTTTAATGATTTGTCAGGACTTTAATGTTCCTCAAAAGGCTTGTAATGCAGTCACACTGAGGACAGGCAAGAGGAAAACTTAAGAAAAAAATAAAACAGGGTAATATTGCAAACATGTATACATCAAAACAAAGAATAAGACTTTAAAAAAGGCAGCAACGTTTTTAAAATTGCAGCAAAAATCTGACAAAACAAGCTTATCACATCACAGAAAAAACATTTTAAAAAATAAATAAATAAAGCAAAAAGCAGAAATACACTTTTCTGTTTGTACTTGGTTTGTATTTACGTGTTTTTCTGTTTTTTTTTTTCAGGTGTGTTTTATGTTTTGCAGTTATTATTTGTGAAATGTTGTTTTATTCTTGCTTTTTCTCAATTTTTTATGCTACAGCTGTTCAAAAGGGCCTAAAAGCAGTATTGTTTACCTTTGATAATCCTGCTTCAACTGCATAAACACTTAAGTTCCCTGTTTTTATCCCAGTGCATCTTATATTTAAGATAATAGTATGTATGGGAGACCTCCTGAAATCAACATAAAAAAGAATATTTTTGTCATCAACTCAGAAAAAGTAGCTATTTCTGCACCACCAGATCACCCTCTCTTCATCACTTACTCCTTCTCTGTTTTTCTTTTTTTGTTACTGTGTCAATCTGACTTGAATCATTGTTGGGCATACCTGTATCTGATGTACACACCTACTGTGTGCATATGCATGCGTGTCTGTGTGTGTGTGTATGTGTGTATGTGTGCTTTTGCTGTCACCACTCACTCTGCCTGTCACAAGGGGAAATGGCTCGTGAGAGATTAAAGCTTTGTCTTGTCATAATGAAAGGTTAGAACTATGGGGAGATCTGAGTCCAATGAAATGAGAGGGACAAGACAGAGAGAAAGACACAAAGAGGGGGAGGGAGGAAGAAAGGGAAAATAACAGGGGCTGTGAAAAACGAAGATCAGAGGCACTCAAGCGTCACCCTGGTGCAGTCTCACCATTTTTCTCCCTGAAGTCAATCAGGTGAACGACAGACTGCCGCTGACAAATTTTACCTCAGACCTCCCTGTTTCTGTATTTTTCCTCTTCTATTGTTAAACCCACATATCAAGAGGTAAATACTGCTTTGCTTTCACTGGATATCTCTGCTGGAACAACTGCAGAGAGAAAAACATGGCACATTTCCACAAAAGCTTTAAATCTTTACATATAATCACATTTTTTATGTAATATTTAGGACAGTTTTGTTGTTTACATCAAAAATGGAACTTCTTGAGGTGCACGTCCCTTACCTGTAGTTTACATTTCTGTCATAGTAGCATCTTATGACCTGCACTGCCAAATTGCCATGTAAACACTCGGAATGATATACCACAGCTCCCCCTAGTGGTAAAAATAAGTCAATCAAACAGGAAGACTTTGGATCTTTTTATAGGTTTGCGCACAATTTACAACAGTGCACTTCTGCAAATGGATAATGGTTGCTGAGGCTGTAAATTGTTCTTATAAAATTTTTAATGAGCACAAAGCTGCAACACTTTGTTTTGTTTCCTTTTTAAATAATCAGGACAATCCATACTCACCAGCTATGTGACTTTGCTACTTGCAAAAGCGTTCATTTACAAAGTGTTGGCCGTGAGCTCTTCAAAGGGCAGAGTGAATGATGGTAAAGGGCACCTCCTCAATGTGCAGGTTTCCGTTTGCCCTGAGGGGTGACACCAAAGTGGCACTTCAGCTAAACGCAGGGATGTTTGGGACCAGCAGAATGCACTCTGGCTGATCATGGAGATGATATGACAAACAAGAGCGACATAAAGACCGAGTAGCAGCTGAGGGTTGTCTTCTTCTGCCTCTTCATTTTGAAAATGGGGCAAAAATGGGGCAAGCAGATTATATAGATTTGATTAAACACTTCAGAATGTATTGAGAAAAGCTTACAGCTGCTTATGTTTGGTACTTACTACAATATTTTTATGTAATTAATGCCACATGGAAATGATGAGACCCTTTTTTTCCCTATTTATTGTATTTAAAACATAGCTTTTTAGTAAGTAAATATGCTAGTCAAAGATCTGTGATGTGAAGCCTTGAAAAGCAGTCACTTCTAAAACTAAATGGCAGTTCTCTATAGAAATTAGTATGAATTTAGGGCTCATATTTTTTAACCTTTTGACCTTGCATTGCATTCAGCATCACTGAATGAGCACCTTTCTCTGCATCTTAAGCTGTTAGAGAGGTGATTTACTATTCAAGAACGACTGAAGGGCAGAAGATCATTCATCATCTTTCCTTGGCATCAAGATGATTTCCCCTGTAGTGCTCTAGACTAAAACATAAACACATGCATATGAATACAAGCTCATATCAACATGCATATGCACAGTTAAAGCACCACAGCTCTGCAGGAAATCAGGAGAGGAGGAAGAGGAGGAGACAGCGCGTCCCGGAAAAGCTAACAGATTTCATGTCCCAAATCGCCTCAGGCTTTGTAACAGGAAGCGAGCACTTCCAGATCTCCAAGCTGGATCCAGAACCTTGCTGAGCTTATGGGGACATAGCACCCATAGCAAAGCACTTAAAAGCACAAACAAAGGAACTATAGCAAATGAATGACAAGGCAAACGCTTTTTAATGTGTTCAGTTTAGGTGAAATCGTATAAGTTGGAGTTTAAAAACAGAAAAAAATGCTATTTTATTTTTTACATTTATTTTTTATCATACAAAAGATCAGCCAGTCAGCATGATAAAATGTTTACCTTGATTCCTTATGCAGCTCAAAACTGACATTTAAAGCAGCATTTTAATCTCCTAAAACTTCTGTTTTGTTCCTAGTGCTGCCACCACTATGTTTCTTCTCTTTGTGTCCTTATTTTTTCTTTTTTCTCCAGTTAGTGCAAGTGTCAAGTTGGCAACACAGGAACCCAAACAAGCTTGTATAATGCATTGGCCACCACTGGCACCACTGCCAACTTGAATGGCTAAAAAGAGAAAAGCCTTGCTGTCGTCTCTTCTGCTTCTGCTCTGTACTGGCATTACTATTTTACAAGCAAGCAGGCTCATTACAGAACCATATGCTTGGTAACGATGAAAGCTGTGGGTGCATCACTTGTATGAGCTGGGATGCTTAAATTATTAAATACACCACCGAGGCTTGATTCGGATGTGGCAGGCAGCCCAGTTTTCTCTTGCTTGCACTCACATACACACACAAGGAAATGAATAAAGGCATGGGGAAAAACTTCAAACACCTTTCCTGTGCATTTAGTGTAATGAACAATGCCTTAATTGAGACTGGCTAATTACCCAATTTCAAGATAATTAATATGATCCTAATTAGCATATGTAAATGGGACATTGCATAATTGAGAATCCCTGTTTTGAATTAGACGCCTCTAAAGTGAACCTGCATATGAAAAGGTACAAAGCAGCTATTAAGAGTTTGATGCTGCGTTACAACAGGCCATCATTCAACGCGCTCTGATGAAAAGCTCTGCTCTGCGCAGATGTTCTGAAACATTATGGAAAGTCATTGATTATTGTTGATATGTTTGTGGGACACAGCTAATTAGAAGTCATTACCTACTTATCACTTTTGTGCCACTACTTAAGCAGGAATGAAAACAATCTTGGTGTTGGAATTGCTGCAGAAAACGGGTGGCGTGCACATTCAGCATTCAGCTTCTCTGTGTCCTTGGAGCTTTGTCAGCAAAAGTGCTTCTGCAGCCAAGATGCTCTTGAAGAGATGGTGCAGTTTTTGTTATGGGAAATGCTAATTTGACTGTGCGTGCTGCAAATCAATTAATGCAAATGCTGCTGTTAAAAATGTATATTTTGTAGCAGCTACATTTGTGTGGGGCACTGATAAACTTTCATGTTGTCCGAGCTATGAAAGGACTATTATTAGGGTCATGTATACATAAATTAAGCGCATCATTTTCATTTTATTAATTATTTCATTGTGATTTTTACTGGTTGTTTCTGTCATTTAATACTTTTTAATGTTTTTTGCATAACCTAATGATTTTAATGTTTTATGTAAAGCAGGTTGAATTTTCCTATACATGACATAAGCATATGCAACACAAATAAACTTTGTCTGACATAGAAAAACACACATTGCTTGTATATATTCTTATTTTTCTCATATTTTTTACCATGCATTACACAACTGCTGCACCTTCTGGTACAATACAACTTCCAAACTGTATCTGATGCTGCAGTACAGCATGGGCTGTTTGACCCCTCAGTGGTGGAATGACATGTCGTTCTCATTGTGAGACAATATTGATCTGGTAGCAAGTGGCAGTTGACTGAGTGGGCCTAGGGGGCAGCAGTAATGGGAGGGCCAGGGTGCATAAGGGGACAACTGAGCACCTGGCTCACCCAGCTGGTACAGAACCTCCTTAGGCATGCAGAGGATGCTGGCTAGCTTGCTGACACCCACGCTGGACCACACACACTCGCACAGATACATGCATCACAGATAGAAATGCATATACTCTTGTCTTCTGTCTCTGTCTCTCTCTCTCTCTCTCTCTCTGGTTCTCAAGTCACTCACACACTCCAGGCCCTGTCCAGACTTGTGGCATCAGTGCTGTCAGGACACAGGCCTCCACGCTGAAATCAATCAGTGGCGTTGTCAGTCAATGGTAGACACACACCAACAAACACACACAAGCTGCTGCTTCTTTCTGACTTGGCAGAAGGGGAACATGTTGTCCTTCCAGTGTGATTTCCTCCTTTTGCCTCCCGCCTGCCATCTCCGTTCCCTCTGCCCTGTCAGCTTTGCCCCTTCTCCTTGTCAGCAGCCATATGGCTACCCTGCGTTCCCCTATGTCACCCCCTAGATGCCTTTCCCATACCTCATCTGCTTGTTGGAGCTTCACTTAGAGCTTTAAATGCACCACTCAGCCTCAGGATCACAATATATATATATATATATATATATATATATATATATATATACCCCTAAATTGCTAAATTCATTTAGACTTAGATAAGATCTATGGATAAGATCTATGGAATTTTCTTTTTGACCACTGTGACTAAAAAAATGTTGTATCACTGATGTGCACATAAAATTATCCACCTTTGCTAGGAAAGGGCCATACTTATACACCTCTGGATCATACTCAGTTAGCAAAGAGAATCTGAGAAGGGAGTATAATCAGTCCATCCACAATTCAGCTCCAACTCTTACCTTTGTTCTGTGCGGTGCTATCTACTGCACAGCTTCTCACACTGCAGGAAGGATTATTTATTTATTTTTGAACTGGGATTTTGTGTAATACTTAGGCGTAAACTCTCTTGCTTACAGTAGACTGATGTCAGTGTGCTAGGTTGAACAGTAGGAATAATATCATGATGGGAATGAAAAGATAAAGGGTATTCAGCAGGGGGGCATGAGAAGAATGTTTTTGCCATTAAAATGCTATAAAATCTGTGAGATTTGGAATGTTTTATAAGGAGGAAAGCTCACTTTTCTCATGGCCCTCTCCAGAGTTGCTTTACCAACTTAAGACCAACGTTAGCAATCCTGACGGGATAGTCACAACATCAGGAATCACATTGTGCTTAACCCTTGAAACACCAGCCTAAAAATAACTGTGAAGAAAATCCCTGTTTTATGTGAAATCTTTATTCGGCCCTTTTACAAAATTTGAAAAACAAATAAAGGATTTTTCTTTGTTTTTTGTACTTTTTTCTATTTATTACTTACTTATTTACTTACTTATTTATTTACTTCGACATGTAGACGCCAGAGCCGGGATTTGAACCACTAACTTGCTGGTTAAGAAATAACCCGCTCTACTACATGCGCCACAGCCATCTATGAAAGTGAGTATATGTAATAGGAAGCAGAAAGTGATAATACTTAGAGGTCCATGCCATGCAGATACATATGAAGTCTTTGTGATGTGGTCCCCCATTAGCAGAGAGAAACAGGCAGACAGACAGACAAACAGGGAGCAAAAGCAACTGCCAATGCCACCACCGCCAGCAGACAAATCTGCCGTCAAGACCAAGGGTTGTAAAAATGTGATGGCTAAAAGCTAATGTCAGAAGTTACGTGGCGGTGTCATCTGCTATTAGAGAGGATTACTGCCATCGTCTTGATTCGATGAAGGACAGCGTGAAAGGGAAGGATAGCGAAGGCAGACATGACAGAGAGCATACAGAAACGTCTTGCTGACAGGAGATTGCTCAAAATTGAAAAGTGCAGAGCAAGAGATATCTTTTAATGTTTAGATTTCCTGCAGACTGTAAAAAATACTAAATGATGAGGACATTTCATAGAATCCAAGTGGTGACAGGCGGACGACTGCAGCACATAAACCTTAAACTGCACAGATCAACACTCATGGCTGATGGCTCTGTGCTCTTAATAACTGTCATAGAACATCAGAGAGAAACTAAGTGATCGCTGGTAATAAGAACCGTAAGTTGTGATAGCATCCAACCCAGTTCTGGAACTGCACAGAGAAAACACATGGATGGCTATAAGGAAAAACTCAAAGTCATATATACAGTATATGTAT
>JBAMHV010000018.1:12081672-12094600 GCA_037177535.1 Pseudomugil gertrudae
TATATATATATATATATATACATATATACACACATTACCTATAAAGGTACAGATTTAAGGGACGTTTTAAACCATGAATGTGCTTTAGGCAAAAACAGAGTCTTCTGTAGGAAATAATCAGTCCTTTTGGTGTACATGTATTTTACACCCAGATTGAAGGACAATTTATATCTCATATATCATCATTAGTCTATAAAAAATGGAAACATGTGTTGTGTACTGTGTATCATGTACAACTTAACAGATATTTCCCCTTTATGTACAATGTGTACATTGAAAGTGTTATTCTTCTTCTCTTATACATGATTCACACGTGGAATTTTAAAATTACTACTTTTTAATTAACTTTGCATCACTTTGATCAACAATGCAGCATCATACGGTAAAAACCAATTACATTTGCCAATTTTAAAAAAAGATTTTCCTTGAATCAGTCCTTACACAAGTCATATCTTTTACTTTGATTCGTTGTGGGAAGAGCCCATAAAGGATGAGTTTTAATTGAATCTCATTCACTCCTCTCCTGCTTCCATCAAAGCTGCAAATGCAGCAATTCTCTCCATGACCTCCTGCATGTCCATCAGTGTCACGGGCACTTTTTTTACCAGCAAATACATCAAATCTGCTAAAGGTCTGCAGCGAGAGCCTCATAAAGAAAATCAGCAGCTTTACGCTTGTTGTGCAGAATTGCCGAGGCTAAAGGGGGTTCGGGGGCATTAAATCTGAAATGGTGCTGCTCCTAAGTAAGGGAGAGTGCATCCATCACACAGTGTATGTAAATGACACAAACAGCCATGAGGGGTGGAAATAGGAAGTTTAAAATGAGAACTGTAAAATTGATTAATGATGGCAGCTGCGCATTACAGTTGTACAGTATAGTGTACACACATCTAACACATGGAAACACAAACAACACACTGTCATCTGTCAGATCACAATTGATTATTATCATCCATTCTTTGACACACACACACATGGTTGTGTTGTTGGCATCTGCAGCTTGGTGTGTGTGTGGACGGAGAGGAGCTCGGAGGCATGAGCGACTGTGCTGTGAAGTCTTCCACCAAGACTGCTTCTGATAGTTACGTTAATGGGTCACATATGGGTGTGACAAATAAACTTTGAAGTGACACAAACAACTGATAAGAATTACCCACAGACAAACGATGCGGGTGTGGATGTCATCATGACTGAATACATGTCAGTGAAGCTGGGCCAAGGCTGTTTGATGATATTTTAGAAATATATTAAACTAATTTAACTCTGAAATCTGGGAGAAATGGTGAAATTCTGACAAGGTCGAAAATATAACATCCAGTACAAATTGGGGGTTCACAGAAAAACTAAGTTAAACTCATCTCAAGATAAACCTCAATCTTATCGACCTTCATATGAACACTAGAAATTTTTACATGTGTAATTTTTGTATAATTTATTTAATTGTATCCACATTTTCTCCTCTGAATCTGTGTTCCAACTTGCATGGCTTCTGGCTACCAAATACCGCATATATCCTCCTGCTGATCAGCTGAACACCAAAAGTTGCACCAAGCTTGTCGTATAAGTTAGGAACCGATGAGACTTTCCTTTTACAAAGACTGAAACATGTTAAATATCTTTAAAACATTTTTTTAAACTAATTT
This sequence comes from Pseudomugil gertrudae, assembly GCA_037177535.1. Taxonomy (NCBI): domain Eukaryota; kingdom Metazoa; phylum Chordata; class Actinopteri; order Atheriniformes; family Pseudomugilidae; genus Pseudomugil; species Pseudomugil gertrudae. Next base: position 12,083,316 of record JBAMHV010000018.1, read on the forward strand.
TGATTGTCTCATAGCTGATGGTTAGATTAAAACCTCAGCGGGTCGCCAAAGGGCAGTAACAATGGCACACATGCAATCATGCATAACAAGAAAAACGTCCCTAGATGAGAAAATAGTGGCAACGTGAACAACTATCGAATTTTACAAACATGTTTAATGGGGAACTTGTGTTTATGAGATGCTAAATGCATAACATCAGAAATTATTTAGAGTCTGTACCGACTTTTGGCATGTGATACAATGTGTTGTTTACCTAAACAAGTAAAGACATTTCTGCTATTAATACAACCATTGAGTTTTACCTATGCATACAGTTTCTGATAACAAAACGTTTTTATTGCTTTGTGTTTTGTTCAACATATTTATGTTTTAAACCTCAGGGATTTTCCATATAATGAATGTAAAAGATAAAATACAGTAGTTAAAGTACATGTAACATCCACCCTGAGAGGTTTGGGGTTTTTAGACCATGATGTGCATAAACGTAACAAAGATGGAATAGTAATGCTCCTGCTTGCCGTGAGAGTCACATCTGAATAATACACCCATATAGTGAGCCATAAAAATCAGTGGCTGTGTCCTAACAGAGCATTTGCATGATTTATGTATTATTAGTCCTTGAATGCATCCTGACATCCACTGCTCGCTAAATGGCCACACATTCTGAATAGTTGCATTGTCTTGTTGCCAGGAAGGAAAGCTGCTCGTTGTGTCGTGCACAGCAACCCTGTCCCTCTTACATTAAAACAGAGTTTAACTAATTCATTAACTGTTATAGTGCAGTAAATCTATTTTTAAAAAGTTATTAAAAACAGACTTTTGGTGGAGTTTTGTGCAAAAACAACCCTGAATAATCATTCCTTTCTAATGAACTGAGCACGACTTCGCTAAAGTCTCTGCTTCAGCACATTTACATAAAGCAAGCCATGCATTGCAGCATCCACTTTCCTAACACTGCATCCTGCGCCATGTGCCTTCAAGCTTGTTAACTAGAACAATAGCCACGCTGACAAGTACAACAAATATCTGTGGGATTTGCTGCAGAACAATTACATATTTTAAAGCAACATGCCCATTGCAGGGCAAATCAAAAGCTCCTTTCCTGTATCTCACTTGAACTATAAAGTGCATACAATCTCAAAGACATCAATAAGATCTGATGATGCATGAGGAAAAATCGAAGACAGCTGGATGGGGTGTGCAATAATCTTTGAAGTGTACTTGAAGCAAAGAGTATGAACTAGTTTGGTTTTTCTTACAAGGTGATTAAGGTTGCCACATATCTCCAATGCTCAGGGCAGGAAATAGATTTTTTTTACATCAAAAAGAAGGCTTTACAGTCAACAAAACTTTCTCTATTCGAGTATACTTGAATTTATAGAACTGCATCAAAGGACTACTTAGAGCAAGGCTTTAGGCATTGTTTTACGTTTCATAACGTCAAGCACTTTTCCAGCCAACAAAGCCATCACAGCTTACAAGACGCCATTATGCAAAGGTTTTATTAAAGTTTTTGAGTCTGATATCTTTATGAAACAGCTTAGAAATTAAATAAAAGAAGTTGAATGAGACAAAGCAGGAGTGCAGAAACCGAATCTCCCTTGCCATTCATCCTCAATGTGCTTGCATCTTTTGTCATGCTCCACATAAAAGGGAGCAATGTTCCCCCACAGACAGCTGATACTGACCTTGTACATGAAAATCAGACCTGGAAAGAAAGAGCACAAAGAGAGCAGGTGAAAGCAAGAGAGTCAGTAACAGAAGAAGTGACTAAATGTGTATATTTGTGTGTCTGTAGATGTGTACAGTACATGTCTCTGCCTGTTTGTCTGTCTTGTCCGTGACAAGTGTCTGGTGTGACTGCACCTCTGTGTATATGTGTGTATGACAGAGATGGGTGCAAGCCACATTTGTGTGTCTCCTCCTCTGTGCACATATGTGTGTGAACGTGTGCGAGTGAAGCAGAAATGAAAGGCAGGAGTCCCATCTGTTGTGGTGTAATGACTGTGCTATTTGGAGGCAGGAAAGGTTTGGTGTGGGAGCAGCTGGTACCTCGCCCGGTGACCTTTTAGCATTCCTCCTCTCACCATCTGACAGATGTGTCAACTCGATTATTTCAAAAGGCCCTGAATAAATAAGCGATTGTGAGAGAGCGCCGCCCGCAAAGCCAAAGACTGGACGGGTTGCTTTACACACGTTCATATAGGTGGTAGTGGAAGAGGGATGAAATAGGCCTGCAAGACACCAACACACTGTTAATAGCTGCACAGGCAAGGACCGACACTGGCACATGCACAGCAAACAGCACAATCGAATCTTCCTCCAGTGAACAAAGTAAATCATCACAGAGGTGAGCTGACGCATCACCCCTGTTGTTGCATCGCTTATTTCCTACTTCACTTGCTTTCCTACACACTCTCTTTCTTTTCCTATCATCTGCTAAATAGCTGTTGAGCCTCTGGTATGAGGCTTGGTAAAAGGGGTACAATGGGGGTGAATTGAATGCCATTGTGTCTCGGGTGCCCTTGGAGCACTGCCATTAGCTGACTATGTGAGGAGGAGGAGGGAGTGGAGGGAAGGGCTGGGTGGTGGGGGGCCTCAGGTGTTGCTGGGAGCCCCGCCGATGGACTCTCATTCCCCAGTGGAAGACTCAGCGGACGAAGGGGAATAGGAGTTTGTTGTGCATGCAGTATGTGCGTATGTGTGTGTGTCTGAGTGAGTGTGCATGGATGGGCGGGGGGCTAATTGACTCACTGAGTGATTGGGGGACTGTGAAGAGGCGACCGCAATCAGACCTGCCCTGATAGAGTTTGATGCCTCCCTAAATAGTTTTCAAATGGAGGAGCAGGTGCTGTTTTTCTGAAGCAATCCCCACTGCCTAGGTGTATAAGAGAGGAAAGTGTGTGTGTGCTTGTATGCATGGTGTCAGCACATGTGCACAAACAAGACTGTGTCCAGGTAATCGAGTGGGTTTGTTCAATCATGTGACTTTTTCTTTATTAAACTAATTAGTCGTATATTTTTTTTCTAGTTTATTTTTATTTACGTCGTCCTTATTACATTTAGAATCTCACTCATAATAGCAAAGACAAAAAAAATTCTCTTTAAATCACAAATCCAAGCACAGAAAAAAGGTAAAAAATGACAATAGAAATTGAATTTATGTGAGGGAGAGGTGAGGGAATACAGATGAGGGATAAATCCCACAGGGGAGCCTTGGGTACCTCAGAATTCAATTTTGTTGGGTAAAATTGACGAAAAGCCCTTCATTTTGTCTACTCCTCTGTGTTATGAATGACTTGAGTTGAAATGCTCTTGAGCAGGTCCCTTGGGATTTAATCCAGCCTTGGACCAGTCATCTCTCACCAAAGTATGAAATCAGCTTCATCAAATCATGACCAGTCCTCTTGATTTTACCCAGTGGATGGAAACCAGTTTGGTTGTAGCTACTACGATGTCATGCTTTGAAATGTGAAGAGGCAAACATGGCAAACTCTATTCTCTGCCTGTTGCATTGACCTGTTTTACATCAACTTTGCTAAACATGCTTTTTATAATCCATCAAGTACTGAGAAAATGATTTATTGCGGATGAATTTATGAAAGCTCTGGCACTGGAGCTGCTACAACACTCAGAGAGCATTTTTATTGTGACAGCCCAAAGTGATGTTAACCCAGCCTTAGCACTGATGCTAAATTAACATCAGGGCTTTTTCCTGCTGGGTCAGGACCATGCACCATAACTGTGGCCGTGCCTGGACTTCTGTCTCAGTGCTTCTGTCAACACAGCAAATAATCCCCATCTATCATCTCCATTGATCTCCTCTAATGACAGATGGACGTTATGGGTGGGGGAGACAGATTGCCTTCAGCACGGCATGGCTCCTCAGGAAGGTTCAGGCATCACAGACTCTGTGAGTGTGTGTATGTGTGTGTGTTCTCTTGCTTCTCTTGCTGCTCTGTAATATCGGATATCCTACTTGCTCTGATAAACAAAAGCTCACATCTGTTTTGCTTTGGAATAAACAAAGCTACTTCACAACTTTGAACATTCAGGTTTTAACCATGGACACAGGATAAATGCTAAGTTTTATTGCTATACTGTGGATGTTGAATGATATCATCAAACTCAGCGTAAAATTACATGCAGAATAATCCGTAATGTTATCTATGTTTATTTATTTTGGGTATGCTGTTCATATCAGTGTCTAGTTTGTTCAGTGTTTATGGGTTTATCAAAGAGGAACATCTGTTGAACTTAGAAGAAAAGCTATATTTCAGACACCTAAAATTCCATTAGAGGATGTGGGTCACCAACCCGTTCACTCATGTAATGTGCACAGACAGTATCCAGATGCGTAGCATTTGGAAATAGGCGAAGACACTCTCTTGCCTCTTTAACATTTTGCTTTATTGTTGCAGTTTATATGGGCCACTTTATGTGCACTAATGTGCTAACCGTGTGTGTGTGTCTGTGAGTGTGTGTGTGTGTGCCTGTTTTTTATATACAGTGAGATGGGACTTATCAGTTTTTGTACTTAACCTTTACTCAATGCACTGACATGCATGAATTCTTGGCTATATTCACAAATATACTCAGAATACCTTCAGAGAGCTCCGAACACAATCATTAAAAATCACTGCAAGGTTTTCTCTCTATGCATGCATATGAAAATGCACAATGGAAGAAAGAAACAGGATTTTTTTTTCCTTACCGAGGACATTTGGTTGAACTCATGAAGGAATGATGCATTCATTTAAAGCAGTTAACAGGTCAAATATAAAAGGTTATGAAATATACCAAAGATAAGAACATAAATTAATCTCTAGTTAAACATGATGTTTTTGCCAACACTGTTTTATGTTATGAAATGTTACTAGAGTTGAAAAAAAACTAATTTGGGGCCTTCAGGGCTCTGTATTTCTTTTGTGATCATATTGATTTTGGGCATAAGTTTGTTGGGTGTGAGATTTTAGCACATCTGATGAGATCAACCACAAACAGCATCCCTGAAGGATCTAATCTGTGGTGTTCCATTAACTCACTGTCGATCAGCTTTTAGCCAATATTTCTTCTTTTTCTGTTTCAGTCATTTTCACCTCTACTTAAGTAACTCCTAATCCTCTTAAAAGCCCTCATCTGTACTCCTTATAGAGGCTTGATACCCAGCCCCTTCATTCCACATGTTAAGGTGTTCAGGGGTAAACTAATCCCCAAATTGCCTCCAACTGTATCACAAATGAGCACATGTGAGCACTATATGAAATATTTTTCTTTACCATCTCTATTTGATACAGGAGTTTAATATTTCTTATTACGCTCAGGGGCAAGTTCACCTCATTTTTGCGTCCATATCACAAAGTTTAATGAAGAAATTAAATTAAACTTGTATCCAGAGGAAAAGCTACCAGAGAGAAAGCCTTAAATCATATGACATCTTTAGTATGCTTCCTATGTGTGGCCAAAAGGAGCATTTTAGTAGTTGTCTACAAGCACAAAGAATATTCCATGAGCTTTTGGGAGACACGTGGCATGCAATATACAGACAATATTTTGCGAAATCTAAGAATTATTAGTTAAAGCAATTAAAAAACGGTCATTGCAATCCTGGACTCAGCATTTTGAACAGGTTGAGATTGTAGCAAGCCATAGAGGCTCATAACTTTTTCGTTATTCATTGGAGTCTTTATGCACATGTTGTCAATGGGAATTAAAGCAGTATTGTGTTTCAGGTCACACAGCAGTAAAGGGATTTCTTTTGTATATTAACGGCTACCCTTGAAAGACTCCCTTATTAACCATGTGTGATTTATTCATAAGACTATGGATCTGCATAAAGCAACATCAATGCAGAGTTCTAGCTTGCAGAGATCAATAACTGGTCGATGACCAGTGTGCTTACAAGGGAATTATTCATCATTCTTTTGACTGTTTGACCACGTCATGTCAATGAACATCAATATTAAGCTTCAGTTCTTGCTCTTATTAAGGTGAATGTAGTAGATGGGTTGTCATTATGTTAGTAGTTACTTGATGCCTTAGCAGATTTTCCTGGTCATAAGGTTGGTTTAATCAATGACACTGTCCTGTGGGAACACGGACAGTCTGTCAAAAGAACAGTCGCAAACACACATGAATATAGATATCATTATAGATCTAATTTAATGCACAACCCATTATTAATTAAAGTTCCTTCGTGTAACACTTTGAGGGATCTATTGGTAGAAATGTAATATAATATTTATAACTGTTTTCATTAGTGTGTGAAAATAGGAATTGCTTTGTTTTTATTACAATACCATTAACAGTTTATATGTGCAGATGGTCAACAGCTGGGTCAGTTCCTGAATATGTGGAAAATGTATCAGTCCTTTTACAGGACAGAGTGATGGATGCATAAACTTTCTCAATAATCATGTTTATGTCTATATACAGTTCATACTGGATCCAAGTTGACCTTCCTTCCATCATAGTTACTCTGGCTGAAATAAATCCTAGACACTTTAACCTTATTCTTTGGTGCAGCTGCATAAAAATGGGATGTATTTGAAAACAGTCAGGCAGGGCTAAAATCACAGTACTGTCCCAATCTAAACTAAGCACCACGTTTAACCAAAATTTGTAAAGCACACCTTCACTTGGTCCCAAAGGTATCCAGCAGCCAATGCGGCTTCTTGGATCCAACACCAACTCAGTGATTTAGACAAGGCCATAAAACTCTAAATGGAGATGGGAGGCTAGTTGCTTAATTGACCTTTATTGGGATTTCTGCTTCATTTGAAGACTGGATATTAAATTAACATGATAATTCAGGCTCAGCATGTTAATGCCACAACTGCTCCCCCTCGGCCTCCACATTTTAATATCCCCCTGTAACTTTTATGGCTTCCATTGATTTAACACTGCTTTTTATTAACTGCTCTTAATTTTCCTTATTGGCACACACTTAAACAACGAAGGTTTTATTCCAATTGAGCAGTGCACTGTTCCAGGATTGGGGTTTATGAGGCCATTTCTATTAAAAACCTCCCCTATTCTCACTGTGACATATACAGGCTGTAACATGGAGATGAAATCTAATATGTAGAGGGGAGCACTGGGATTTGTTATTGGGGCATAGGCTGCAGCAGTCCTGGCTGTCAGACACATGGTGATGATAGAGTGTTTTATACACTGGCAGTAATATTTCGCACAAAAATAATTACAATAACCCATAGTTCATTTCATAATTTCATTTGAAAGTGCTGAGCATATAATATAATCCTTACACTGCCACAAATGAGTGACAGCCACTCAGATCCACAGAGGTTCAGTGGTGTTCATAAATACAGGAAATACAGAAAAATGCTACAACAGTTAAGGTTGTTTTTTGGTGTTGGTTGTTAAAAACCCACTGTAAAACATTTCATCAATAATGCAGTGCACTTTTTAGGGCTGACGTATGTTTATAATGCTTAATTTTGACAGAAATCTACATGCTTTATACAAGAAACTGTGTAAAATTTAAATTATACAAGGAAGCAAAGAGAGCGCTACTGTCTCCTTGTGGTAGTAATGTGAATGACTTAAAAATGATGGCAGATTGTCTGCATCTGGAGGCAATGAAGGAAAATATCATCTTGATTCCAAGGACAGCGCACTGAAAGGAAGAAAGATCAAAGCCCGGGGATGGTGGAGAGATGAACTTCAGGAACATCTTCATAATTACTTAACCTTTTCTTATACTTAAATTATGGTGAGGTTCTTGAAACGCCCTTATAGGGGTTACAACAAACCCAGCACTGTCATTAATATCATTGTGTTACATATATCATTCAAACTTTTCTATTAGGATTTTACTTATTTTTTTATTCTATGTAAAAATCTTGAACATGTCTATTGCTTCTTTAAAGTCCGAAATAAAACAAACAAACAGACAACAAGTGCGTAACATTCACTTAGAGGTTTTGCAACAGAAGTAGCATTATCAATTTATAGATACGATGAAGTCCAAACTTATGATACTACCTACTTATGATAAAATTGATTTATTTTGGTATGAAGTAATTCTGTGAAGCCACTACTAATTTTAGAAGATTCTATTTTGTAAATATGGATGTTCCTTTTATATCATCCACACAATTCATGTAGAGGACAGTTGAATATGTTTATGTCTTGAGGCAAAAAAGAACAAAAATCAAACATCTGACAACTAAACAATACAACCTTTACATAATGCACACTGAGAAATGATAAAATACAACAGTGCAAGTGTAGAAAAACCATCAAATTAAAGTGCACGAATCAACAAAAGCAAAAAGAGACAACAACAAAATGTTATGTGAAAAAGAAAACAAACATATCTGAAGACTAAATGCTTCAGAAAAACTCTACATCAAAATCCAAAACATAAATATATTTTTAAAAAGCCAAACAATTAAAACAAAAAATAAACAAAACAAGAGCAGAAAAACATGTTTTAGACATAATACAGAAAACAGTAAATCACAATCATATAAAGCACTTTATTATCCCAACCAACTGCCTGTGTGTTACACAGCGATGCTGTAACATCTGTGCTGCACTTCTTTTATGCCTTTTATTCTGATAAATTTGTCACATTTTCTTTTTTGTCAGAAGCTTTCTCATACTGCTCCCATGTTTGCTGCACTAAGCCACTTCTTTACATTTTAGAATATCTTCTTTGAGTTAAAGTGTCCAGCCTGTGAATGCCGGACAGATGGGTATGACTGCGAAAGCGCACATATAACTCTGTACAATTACACTTATACAGTTTCATAAAACACCCATAACCCACCAGCACATTAGAGGTGAATTGCTTCTTGGAATCAGGCCCTTTTTCCCTCTCCTAAGTGGATGCATTATCATTTGTCTGTCACAAATAAAAGAGAAACCAAAGAATATGAATATGCGTTTACATCTGCCTTTCATTAATATGCATGCCTGAATCCACATCTCAACACAAAGCCAATTTTCTGGCCATCTGTGGGATGGCTGGCAGAGGTAATGAATATTCTTTATGAATATGTTTTATTTTGTGTGATGGCGATACATCATGAGGATGCCGTTATCCTTCCCTCCTCTAACTCCTTCTCTGCCTCTCGGAGGTGTTGGAAACCGTCACTGCAAACTTGATGAGTTTAATTAGACTGAAAAGAGGGGGGATTGATGGTTACATGGGTGGACAGATGGAGAGAAGGCTGGGTGGAAAGAATGAAAAAATACCTTTTATTGCACATTCTCCCTCTTTCTCTAATAGGAGCCTTAATAAACCCCACACCTGCTCTGAATGGAGATGCTGGAGAGAGAAATATGGTTGATGCTAATAGAAGTCATGACTTCTAGAGTAACTGCTCTGAGGTCCTAATGTTCACTTATCACCAAAGTTATGAAGAGGAACACCTACAAAACTTTTTTTAAGTTTAAAATGAAATCTATTTCACTGGATTTACAATAACTTTTTACAAGATTACCTACAATGTGTTGACGTGTTAAAGCCTGACTATACCTGTCAGTGTGCATGTATTGAAGCTTACTATGTGATATTAAAATAGCATATTCTACTCCATGAAACATGGCATCTATCTAATCATTCTCTGACATATGCTGAATGGAATTGTGTTACCTAGTTATATGGGGTACACATTTTTATAATGACGACTTAACCAGTAAGGATAAAGAGGTGGATTGTAGGATATCTCAACCCGTAGGCAACTTTATATGTCATGTTGATGATTTAGACATCAGTGACAGTATTACTGTTGCTCCTGTATCTCTGGGGGTTTGGCACAGTCCATTGGCAAGTCGTGTCCTTTAATGATTTATGATTGAAGTTCGCTCGTGAAGTCCCGAGAGGATCCCCCAGAGCGAGAGGCACGGGGAGTGACCAGTTTTATAGCAGTACTGGGAATCAATTATGCTAATGGTGGCTAATGAATGCACTTGAGGGAACTGCTCCCCAGCACTCAAGGGCCATTTTTTCCCATTTGCATATTGATGGCAGAAGGACAGTGGCCACTTTCATCCGGTTGTGATGACTGTAGAAATGGGTTTTCTGAGTGCTCTTTTCAGTTTTGTCTTTTTTTCTCTCCTTGCATCTTTCTTCACTTGAAATCTAGATATAGTCTTAGAAATGACATATTTTTAAGTGTGCTGTACATTTACCTGATGTGATTCATATAGTTATGATGACAAATATAGGATTTCCCCCATATGAAAACCATGCTGTGCTTGTGCTTTCTGCTAAGCCTCTCCCTCCTCTGACGTAGTATGAAGTCATTTTCATTTAATGTTTTTTTGTGGTCAGAGGGTCAGGAGCCCTGGAAGTGCTCCATTTTCCACTCAACAGATAGACACTGTATCATAAAGAGCAGTAATGATAGGACCTTTTACTACTACTAAAATTAACAAGCATTAAAGCCATCTGTTTGCAAAGATGAATGTCTGACTACACCCTTCCTCACTTCACTAAAATGCATTAAGGTGAATAATGCCAGACCAAGAGAGAAATCATGACATCTGATCTGTCTGAGTCAAGTAAAGAAGGCTATGAATATGAAAAGTGCTATGAATAAGTTATATAATGGTGGTGATAAAAGGATGGCATTTTCCAGACATCAGAGGGCGTTGGCTCACTCATTCAGCAGATCGCCATCAATTAGATGCACCACACAGAAAAATTCTAGATTTTCTACAATTTTCTGGATTAAAAGGTAAATAAATTAAATCCTAAGCTATGTTGCTGATTAAAGTGTTTCTGAACTGTCACAAAAATCAAAGCGAGTTGTTGATTTTCCCAGTCTAAACTAAAACTGTGAATTAGGAACTACGTGTCCTAGTTTATAGTTTCCTCTCCAGGCTCAAAATGAGTGTTTAATTCAACCAGTTGAGCACTCATCTCTTACATCAAGCCCACAGCTTCCTGCTGCAGCTGGCTCAGGGTTTGAAGAAGAAAATTTGCATGTCTCTGGAAAAATAAGTGTAAAAATGGAAAACATGTTTATTTATTATGATTATTTGAAAAAAATTAACAACAGCAAATATTTTAAGATTATAGTCATCTTTTCCTGATTGCTTTGCACATGCTAAGGTAAACATTACTGCGAACATTTGCATAAAACATCTGTCTTATTTTAATTCTTGGGAATGACGAGATTAAGAAGAGTTAACCTCATTTTCTGAAGAGCCAAGTGAACAAACTGCCCATAACAACCTATCTATCTATCTATCTATCTATCTATCTATCTATCTATCTATCTATCTATCTATCTATCTATCTATCTATC
>JBAMHV010000018.1:12098969-12121864 GCA_037177535.1 Pseudomugil gertrudae
CCATCCATCCATCCATCCATCCATCCATCCATCCACCCACCCATCCATCCATCCATCCATCCATCCATCCATCCATCGACTCCCGTTCTTGTGCAATGCGTCCTGCACGCACATTTTCATTACTGCTTAATGTGAGTTTGAATGTGACTCTAATTCTGCCTTGTTCATTATTCATATCTTCACCCTCACATTGATTTAGTTGATGTATATGGGACTGCATGTTAAGTGAGTCAAATTAGTTCCACCCCCAGTAGCAAAAGATATGATTCTGTTCATGCACCAATGCTTTACTTTGAATTATCTGAGGACATAATTATTGATAGTTATTGATAGGGCCACACTACTTCTTTTACTTAAATACTTTTTAAAGACATCCGGTGTATAACACACACATATGCTTATAATGGATTATTCCAGGAGAAGGTTTCTTTGTAGTGGAGCTTTTTATGTAGCTTTTTTACTACTTTCACATGTCTCAATATTTATTAGGCCAATCATACCATAAAACCTATTGTGAGGGTCATTAAATGACACCCTAAAAAGTTATTTGTAATGTTAATTCTTTAGTTATAATACAAATATAATCAATTAAACACTTCAGTAATTTGTGTTATTGTATTCTATGCTAATTATTTCTTCGCAGGTCATGTTTATGTTAATTTTTTTATGGTTTTTCTATTGAAAAATGCCATCTATTGCAACTCCTGGTTTTCATTGTCCCTGAATCCTCTGTCTTGTTTACTGTTTTACTTTGTAAGTTAATCCTTTCTGTTTATTCTCATATTTTCACTTCCTTTTCATCTGACCTGCTCGCCTTTCTTTTTTTAAAAATGTTTAATAATAAACGCTTGGTTTTCACTTGTCTGCCGGGTCATTTTTATGTCACTATACTCATTCTGTATTCTGTCTTTTTTCATGGACTGCTTTGTCTTATTTGAGTTTCATCAGTAAAGACCCCAGATATCATCACTGGGCTTCATTGCCACATACTCTGCATGCCTCATACGATTGGACTATGACAGCAGAGTCACTTTAATCTTTTTATCAGATCCTTTGGCTGCAAAGTAAATAAAATAATTCTGCCATCCCTGATAGCAATCAGTATATCAGCAGATTACATTTATGTCTACCTGACGTTTAACTAATCTGATTTTGAATAAATAAATAAATACATTTATGTTGAACTGACCTTACAGGGGACTTGCTACACTTGTGAAAAGCATTAAAAAATTGCTTTAAGTCTTAAAATGTATATTGCTCCTCGGTCAAAGAATGCTATACTTTGGCAAAGTTTGACTTAAACAAACTTCTTCAAACTTCCGTGAGTGATGGCATCACTCTGAGGAATAAACAGAGGCAGACAGGCAGTGTTGGAGGCTCCCACTAATTTGCTCTGGTGACATTTCCTTCTCCAGCTCCTTGGGGGGGGAAAAGAGCAGCAGTGGCAGGGTGGGTAGTTCGAAAAGGAGCTGTTTGGAGTAAGAGATGGGAAGAGCAGAGAGAGAAAGATGGTGAAGGAGACACTAATGAACGCAGACAACAAAGACCCTAACCTGAGCTCCGAACCCCTGGAGACAGAGAGGTTTTTCAGTGGGTCAATAAAACCACTGGACCGTATCTGCGTCGGCTTGCCCTTCAAGCACCCGCTTAACTACAGACTGAGGACTTTGGTTCAAGGTTGCTAGAGTTACCAGAGAAATAGCAGAGAATTTTATATCATGGCTTTGTGTGCACAGAACAAAAATATGTGTGATACAAGTAATTAAATGACACCACATTTGCATACGTAACACATCAGGAAAAGGGGTTATCTATCTATAATAGCAACTACGTCATTGCTTTTCTATTCCAAACTGGTATAGAAACTATCAACTGAACAAGACCGATATCTTCCTGGCTGTCTGATAGATCTGCCTGATATTTTGCTCCACTTAGTCTGGACACACTCCAAGGAAGCGTGCATCAGAGAATAAATCAATTCTTAATTTAAGAACTTCAAAAAGTTCTTACAACAAAAATTCAGTCTGAAGTATGAAAAAAGGATGGATATATTTCCCACTGGAGTTTATTTCTGCAAGAGAGCAGTGCTGTCTCTCCACTTCCAAATCAGTGGAATTTAGCAGTTAGAGCTCTGAGAGCAAACTAAGCTAAAAAAACAGCATGATGAGATATTGATTCTTGGCTTGTAACTTCATTTTATGCATCAAGTGGCAAACAAGATATCACACTGTTCATAATCCCCAGTGTCCCTGAACCTATACACACACTTCTAATCGCCCCCGCTTTATATTAAGGGGAAAAGAGAGCCTTGAGTCTTGGTCTGCACATCATGGCTCACACCGGTAGAAATATAGTCAATACACACATGTATACACATATTGTATGCACAATGAGGAAACAGGCCCTATGAAGCCCCTCCACCTCTGACATATGTCACTCCCAATCTGTTCAGCAGGCCACACATCTCTCCAGAGTCATCCTGCCACTACAGCAAAAGGGGATGTATGGGGGAAAGCAGACAGAGCTGAAAACGGAAAAAGTAGGTGCATTGGAACAAAAACAGCAAAAGAGTGAGGGGAGAGTAAAAAAGAAGCATAGAAAGATGCTTATGCTGGTTTGGAAACAACACCATATGCTCTTTAAGAAAGCCAGACTGTAAAATAAAAATGCCACCACAACTAAATACATTCACCAGCATCCAAGGCAAATAACTCAACAGCTTATTTCAACACAAACATCCTGTAAGACCACAGTTAGACAGATGTGTTGGACTCTGGCCCTGAGTCACTGCCAGGTAGAGTTACCCTAACACTTTGGATTGAGTGAGGAGAGATGCAAACTGCAGATGAACGGAAACAAAATAATTTTGGATTCTCCTGTAACCAAGCTGATTATTGCCATCAAAAGCACAAATGAGAATAGCTCGCCCTCATGTGGTAGAATGGTGCAATCACACAAAATATGAAGTAAAGCTTAGTGAGTCTTTAAAATGTTGATAATGTGCTAATAAAGCGGTTTATTTAGTTGTTTTTTTTTTAAATCATTTTAGTGTTATTATGTGCCCTTCTTTCATGCTTCAGTTTCCTGTCTCTTTAGAGGAGCTTTTGTTTATGTGCTCTCTGTTGGTAAGATCTGTGAACAATCATGGTTAATGTGAGTGACTGGATTGTGTTTAGAAGAACCTGTGTGTGAATTGGGTTTCCCTCAACACAACACAGGACTATATTCTCATCATTGCTCTTCAGTCTGTACATGACCAATCCTCTGATGACGTTTCAGACGTGGTTTGCAACAGTGATGGACAGTAAAAAAAAAAAATCATAAAAAACAATAAATGTTATTGATTTATGAGGGACAGCTGGGATAGGCTCCAGTCCCCCCGCGACCCCGCTCTGGGAACAAGCGGTAGAAAATGGATGGATGGATGATTTATGAGGAACAGAAGCAAGCAAAACATTGTACCGGGAGAAGAGTAACGAGTAACACATATCTGAAAGTTTCTGAAATCATGTCCTTGAGTTATTAATTTATGACAATATGATTTTAATGTGGACTTTGAAAAATAACAACCATCACAGGCATTTATTAAAAATAAGTTGATATTGTATTATAAAAGCTGCTTGTTTAATTACCCGATGACACTAGGAAGGTTCCATCAGTATCAGTATTTGTTATATAATACAGTAAAAACTAGGTTCCCTTGAGATTCCAGGCACACACCTCAATGCAATGACCATGTTTTACATCTCCAATCTGTTACAGTGGGATCTCCCCCCTCATATCCCATGGATGATTAAGCTTGATAATTAGGGTTTTTGGACTTTTCCACAGAGGAGCAGACGTGGCAGCTGGTGACATTCATGCATTCCCGAACACAGGAGGAGGAAATTACATAGAGGCCATAATTCATCTTGTTGATCGGAAAGTCTGCTCTTGGCACCAGATCAAAAATAAAAAGATAAAGGAGTTAAATACCTACTTTTGAATATTAACGTGTCAAGCAGAAAAAATGATGACTTATTTAATAGTTAGGATTTATCTGTAAGAGGATTCTTACAGATTTTTTTTCTTTTTTCTTTTCTTTTTCTTTATTTATTATTGTTTTTATTTTTTGTAGTAAAAGCTAAACTTTCAGTAAAAAGACCTTACCTAGAGTGTAATGCACTGCCCCTGTAACACATAATGGTGTCGTCTTATGTCCTAAAATATTCACTAAAAACATTTATATTACTTTCTGAATTGAGTTAATAAAGGTGATCCAAATATATATCCATCCATCCATTTTCTACCGCTTGTTCCCAGAGCGGGGTCGCGGGGGGGGCTGGAGCCTATCCCAGCTGTCAACGGGCGAAAGGCGGGGTACACCCTGGACAGGTCGCCAGTCCATCCAGGGCCAACACACAGATCCAAATATATATATATATATAAATATATATATATATATATATAAAATCATAGGCATGTATTTATTTATTTATTTATATTTTAAACAAAATACAAAACTGAACAAAGCCAAAGCTTTAAAAGTTCAAAAGGGTAGTTAGCCATAAACTCTTGATCCTTTACTTAAATAATAAAATACTTCACTGCATTTGCAACAAATCACAATCATAATAAACAATATAAATACCAAACCATAATATATGATGATACACATTATACTTATTTAAATTAGCTTTATTAATTGTTTCACGTTTTAATATCTTTTTTAATCATTTGTTGAATTTTGCTTATTATATTATAACCTCACAGCAACATTGCAATAACTGAACCTCCCCTTGTAGAGATACAGTGAAGTTTATGCAGTTCTGTGTTTCCTGATGCAGAGCTGCAGATTCAGACTTAGTTTTAAATCGGCACATCTACACCTTGACATTTGCACCCCAACTGCATTTCTGGATTAGCAGGTTACACTTTCACAACTTTATTTGTAATACAATCTTAACATTAAAAGTAGCATTGCTCCCAAAAGTTTATTGATTTTGAAATATCAAACTAAACCTTACTAATTGTGAAGAAAGTAAGTCTCTTCTTACAACAGCTTTGAAGGCTTATTAAAGCGTAAACTTTTAGAGTTTACTAGTTTAGTCCACCACAATACCAAACATAAAACAGACAAGAGAAACAAACATAAACCAAGCATTTGTAAATACAATGATCAGCTAGGATTAAAGTAATGTAACTGTGTGAAGAGCTTAAAAATTTAAATAAACTGTGATGTTTATTAATTACTGTCAAAGGTAAAAGGAAAAATCTGATCTGTAAATCTGATAGCCCTGAAACTGATCATTAAACTAAGGGAAAAGATTATGGCACAACAAACCATCATCACTGAGAGAAAATTGATCTTGGATGACAAAGGGTTCTTTCAGAACTGATGATCCCGTTGATGCAACAACCTGTGGTCTGGACTTGGTTCAGATCTGTGGCGTGGGTGCTCTAAATGGTGGTTAATTCATTCTGGTGCTTAGAAGGGTCAGATGGAGATGTCCGTCACGTTTGTTAGCAGGATCTAGGTTTCAACCTCAGCTAATCGATGTGGAGTCACAGCGAACAAGCAGAAAATCATTCAGATCAAAGTCCATCAAACGTGCCTGAATAGGTTACTTGCATGTGGAGTAAAGAACTGAAATTGTGGAAAAAAATCAAAACTTACTTCAGAGGAACTTAGTTACAACATAAAAATTAAACATAACATTGTTTGGGTTTTTCAGAGGGAATTGGTCTCTGACAATGCTCTCTGCAAACTTCCAGCATTGTTAGGTCTTTGTTTCTGTCTCTGCATTCCCCATCTGTATGGAGTTAAATTTGTTTTTGTTTTTTTTATAGGCGAAGAAAATAGGAAATCTGAGAGGGAAATAAATTTTTGTTAGAAAAAAAATTTGATAGCAGTTCTTTTCTCACTGATAGCAAAAAATAATATTTATGAGTACTTAAAGCTGCTTTCTGCAGCTTCAATCCCAGCAGCAGCTTCTGAACCGACACCACTACTCTGCCAACTCTGCCAACCATGTTTTTTATGGTTAAGACCCTATAGAAGTGGTCAAACCATTCAGTTCCATAAAAACTCAATCTCCCAGAGTGCAGTTTTCAGACCGGAAATCCTAACGACTCCATGGAAACGGATGACTGGCGTGCTAGCTCTTAGCTATCTAGCTACTAGCTGTTAATAGCTGCTGCGGTTTACAAAACACATGTCAGTCAGTTTTTGTTTGCAAAGATGAGTCGTACACCTGATGCCAGAGCCAGGTAAAAGAATACCAACACTCCAAAATGATTTTTTTACGCGCAGCTTTTTTACATGTTTGATTGAATTGCTATTTAGAGTTCACAAAAAGCAGCTAGAACATCGAAGATTTGTTTAGCTAACTGTTAACAATTTACATCTGTTTTCAAAACTTTAGCTGATAGTGTTTGCAACGCATGAAGAGCGATGTAATAATCGTTGCATTATTTATCTTGTTTGGGTAAATATCTGTCTTTGCAAGGTACTGACTAAAAAAACATATTTTCAATAAAGCCAAATCATTATTAGTACACAACACACGGAGGTAGAGGCAACTCGCACCAAATAAAGAGCTTGGTAACTATGTTATTAACTAACTTTATTAAATAAACTAGAAAAATGCATTCACAATATATCCAATATGTGTTTAGACTGTGAATAATTCTGTAATGTCTAATAATGTATTATAATACAATCAAATCTGTATATACATATATGTGTATTTGAGGAGACCAGCTGATTGTTGCCTTGAAAACTGTTTTTTTTTTTTTAATACTCTCCAGAGATAGCCAGACCAGAAAGATCCAGGAGAACATCACTAATGTGGAGAAACACTTTGGAGAAATGTGCCAGTTATTTGCTGCTTACGTTCGGAAAACAGCCAAGCTGCGAGACAAAGCAGATCTTCTTGTCCGGGAAATTGGCATGTATGCTGACACAGAGACACCAGATCTAAAGAGCCAAATGAAGCAATTTGCTGACCACCTCGCCAAGATTCAAGATTATCGCCAAGCTCAGGTGAAGTAATTGAATTTCATTACCACAAGTCCCAAGTTCCATCATAAGTTTGTTTTTTACATTACATTACAGACAGAATCTAACGTAAACGTTTGTATTTACAGGTGGATAGACTTGACGCAAAGGTCATTGAGCCACTAAAAAGCTATGGAGCGGTAGTAAAACGTAAAAGGGTAGGTTTTATTGTAACTTAAATACACTGACCGCTAAACTGCAACTTAGTGATGCGGCAAATATGCCTCTAAAATGAGGAGGCTCACATGTACAGTTGAAACCAGAAGTTTATATATAGTGTAAAATGGCCTTATGGCTTGACCCAAACCCATACCACAAGTGTGCTAGAATCCTGGCCCATTCCTCCTGACAGAACTGGTGCAGATTAGTCAGATTTGTAGTCCGCTTTGCATTTTTTCTATTCTGGCCAGTGGCCACACATTTTTTTAGTTTTGAGATCAAAGCTTTGCGATTTTCACTGCGAAAACATTGACTTTGTTGTCTTTAAGCCACTTTGTGGCTACTTTGTGGCCACAATTTCCACGTGGTAGACCCATTTGTTCCTAAGCTTCAACTTCCTGGCTGTTGGCTTGAGATGAGATGATGTTTCAGTATCTCCAAATAATGTTCTTTTTTCATGATACCATCTATTTTATGAAGTGCACCAGTTCCTTCTGCAGCAAAGCAGCCCCACAACATAATTACTCAAAGTGTTTTCAAGTTTATAAGCTTCCCCATTTTTTCCTCCAAATAGAGCGATGGTCATTCTAGCCAAACAGTTCAACTTATGTGTCATTCAACCACAGGACATCTTTATAAATTAGTGTCTTTGTCCCTGTGTGCATTTGCAAGCAAATTTGGCTTTTTCATGTTGCTTTTGTAGTAAAAGCTTCTTCCTGGTTGAGTGGCCTTTTAGCCCATGTCCATGCAGGACGCATTTATTTGGAAATAATGATCATCTTCAGAAGGTTTCTGGTTTTATGGGTTAAATTTGCACATGTTTGATCAGAATGGACCAGAATCTGTGTGACGCAGAGCCTGTCTCCTTCTTGAGTGGTGTTATGGCTAGACATTGCCGTGTTGTTTATTTCTGTGGATAGTTGCACTTTAGAGCTTCACGATTCTCTTCCTGCTATCTTGAATTATTTTTTTAATTTTCCAACAAGAATGGAGTGTGTTTGAGGAGTGGCTTTAAATTACACACACAGGTATGCCTCCAGTTACCTCATATGTTGCCACTTAACCCAAAGCCATTGTTATTATCATCATCATCATCTAGCATTTTCTATATTGTTTTAAGGGCATAGTAATCTTTGTGTAAGTAAACTTTTGACTTTGAAGAAAATAATAAAATCTTCACTGAAATATTTTTCTCCCAGTATTATGTATCAAAAAGAAATCATTTTTAACTTACCTAAAGCAAGAAAGGTTTAGTCTGATTTTATTTCTGATTGGTGATTAATAAAAAGGTTTTTCCTCCTTTTTTCACTATATATCAACGTCTGGTTTCTACTGTGAAAAAACCATTTGCTGTTAGTGCAGATAGCAGTGCACGACCACAAGAGGGAAGTATTGTTTCAATGATAATCTCCCACTACTGCATTTCTCACACTAACAGCTGCAATCAACAATGCTCAGTTTCTGCTCGCTTTAGAGTTGCTCAGATGTGAAGTGATTAAGATTTTTCATTTGTTGCTGTCAAAATGTTATTTAATCTGGCTAAATTAAAATATTCATTCATGGAAAATTATGAACTTACATTTTTTAAGTAGAAAATGTGTCACACTGATGGTCACTTCTTCATTCTCTGCAATAACACTTTCACATTTGAATCATGATACATCTTTGAGCCTGCTTATTTTACACTAACAGCTGCTATAGGGTACAAAAATGATACATAAAACATATGATACAAAAACATTAAAGATTTGATCCAATGTTTTTTTTTATCATCTAGAAAAAAAAACACCATTGGGGTTTAGAATACCATCATTACAAGCCCCCTTTAGATGAGCACTGACATATATATGAGTGAACAAAGCCATACATGTCTAAAAAGGCCTATAGTTCATTTATTTATTTTCTATACCACTTACTCAAATACAGGGTCACAGTGAAGGGAGAAGCTATCCCAGTAATCAGAAGGCAAGATGCAAATTACACCCTGGACAGGTTACCAGTCCATCACAGATTGCTATAGTTATTCCTGACAATGTCTTGTGCTCTTGTGTTCCTGTGCATCCATACAGGAGGATCTGAAGGCAACTCAGAGTGCCAGAGAGCGAGAATCCAAACAGATGGCTCAGCTTGAGAAGACCAGACTGAAAAATCCCTCAGACAGACAGATCATTGTATCCTTGCAGTATTTCTCTGTAGTTCTTCAATTATTTCAAATGCAAAAGGTTACAAGCCTTTAGATGTTACACCAGCAACCTATAGAAATAGTTATACTTGCATTTAGTGTTGGTTTGAATAAACAGTCACACTTATTTATTATATAAGGACAGATCAAATGTAATACTTCCTGTTTTTCTTGACCAAACTGTCAGTCTCAGGTGGGTTCTGTGTTGGGAATCTCTTCAACAGTGATGTAACATTTAAAAATAGCTTTGTACTATTTCCCATTGTGCTTAAATATTGTATGGTTTCCATAGAATCCATTCAGCCTGTGTTTTTTGCCAGTCTTTAAACAGAAGTCTTTCAACTGAGTCAACTTGTGTTGCTCTGCCATTTTTTGTGGTTTATAGTTCAGTACGTATTTTTCTTTCCATTAGGCTGAAAGTGAGCTTCAGAGAGCCACCATGGATGCCACTCGGACCACCAAGCAGCTGGAACAGACTATAGATGAGTTTGAACGGCAGAAGATTCAAGACATCAAGGTTTGTTGTGCTCAAGGTATAGAAATGTAGTCCCTGTTGTGAAAATGATTTATTCAACTAAACAGTAATAGTAATAGTGAATTGAAACCAGACAGTCATGATTTGGATGGGTTTGCTCACATGGCTCTGTTCGCCCTCAAATGTCTGAAACAATACTTGTTTCATAATTTCACTACTCTGTTTCATGTCTTGCAGTCATCAGGCAGTTTTGGTTCACTATTCAGTACGTGTTCAATATTAAAGCAATGTTCTTGTCCTTTCCTATAGAAAATATTTGGTGAGTTTGTCACAGTGGAAATGTCATTCCATGCCAAAGCTTTGGAGGTCTACACTTTGGCCTTCCAAAGCATTCAAAGTGTGGATGAGGAGGCTGATCTGGAGGTAGGCTGATACTCTCCTCCAGTATGTGATTAGGTATATAGATTCACAACCAAGCTCTCTATTTAATTACCTTTATCCATTTCCTTTTAGCTAAAGGTTTGTGTGTCTTTTTTTTTATTTGAATAATTTGAAGGTTTAGTTTAGTCTGCCCACAACACAAGTGTCAAATGCAACACTTATTGACTTTTTGCAGATCTATATATTCTAAAGTTCACACCCTTAACTTTAAAGCCACCTGCAATAAATACTACACAATGAGTTCAGCCATGCTTAACGTCAGCCATCTAGTGAGAGAACTGCAGCATTATTTTAAGAAAGAAGAATTGATCATCTTCAGCAAATCGGTCCCTCCTGCAGAAGCTCCTGTTCTATTTTCCTCCACTCCTCGCCATCTCATCTGTGTGTGTTTGCACTGAATCATCTCCCTTCCATTCATATTGAAGTGAAACTCCTCACTGAGACGGGGCTGTTTTTCTCTGACTCATAGCAAAAAGCATGGGAGATTGAATCATCTGATACCGGCACAATGACAGGCATGAAGATAATCCTGATTGAGAGCCATTTCTCCACAGTGAAAACAATTGCTGTGGTTGATAGGGTAGTGTTTGCTTTCAGACTTATACCCGCTGAACTGCTTTGATTACGTAAGCAGATTGTGAACTTAGATGCTGATTTGTTGCCTGTTTCATCTTGTGGGATATTTAGTTTTTGTGTATGTGACCTAGTTTGTGACAGTGTTGTTGTTGAGGTTTTTGCATCAATACTGTTTAATTTTTTTTAAAGTATATCTCTCCTCGCTGTCATTGGCAGGTGTTCAGGCGTTCACTGCACCCCCCTGACTACCAATCGCGCTTAGACATTGTGCGGGCAAATTCCAAAACTTCCCTGGATCGAACTGGGTCCTTCCTGAGTACATCTGGGACCTTACAGGTAAGATGCAAACAGTGATAAAATGCTCTAATACAAACACTAGAATTTCCCTCAAAGATGATGATATAATAAAAAAAAATCCCCCCTTTCTCTTTTCGTTTTTAAATGATGAAACTTCCTCATACCAGCGTAGGCCAGTGAGTCCTATCGATTGTCCCACTATGTGTGGCATGTCACCACCCATCACAGTTTAGATTTTCACACGTCTCTGCATGCAAGGAAAATCGTGCATTTCTTTGCACATTAGGAGTTTACCCAACATCAGAACAGAGGCACTGTTTAGCTGTGCAGACAGCTATTCATCAGTTTACCACTAAGTGAGGAACGCTTTGAATTCTTAAAGCAGTGACTCCTGTAAGGTAACACGGTAAGCTCCGGTGCAGTATCTGCATAGAGATCTCCAGATTGTAGTCGACAGGCCACAACTGTCCCCATAGTATTGCTTCAGATGTGCCATACCTCATACCAGTATTTTGCTGGAATGTAGTCTTAGATCAGGGTGTTTTCAATCTAGTGCCCGTATTATCTCGCCCACTAACAACAGGAGAGAGAGGGGAAAGGTTTGTGATTCCTCTGAGGCACAAAGTGTGCTCAATGGCTGCCCGGAAAGTCTTTGAGCTGTATAGTCATTGTTAATTTGTTGTCACAGCAACAAAGAGCATGCAGCCGCCAGACAAGAAGAGAAGAAGAGGAGGAAGATGACGACGAAGAGGATGAATCTGAAGAGGAGGACGGTGATGATGATGATGAAGAGGACACGGATGAAGAACATTAGATTTGTTAAACTATCATTGTGTTTCCTGTTGTTTGTACACAACAATGAGGATAATGAAATGTGTGCTGAATTCCTGACAAAAGGAAAATCTCATTGCCAAAACCAAAAGGGGACACAGGTGGAGCAGTATTGTACTGTCTTGTAGTCTGCAGTGTTTAGGTTTTGTATTCCAGCCACTCATTTTTAACTATATTTTTGTATTATTTACCGTCATAAAATGTGCACCATATAATTGTTTGTCTTGTATTAATAAAATAAAAGAATTAATCAATCCTTTGTGTCCCGATGAAATACAACTCTATAATAGGAACACGGTGTACCCGCAGTCTCTTTGCAAAGAAAAGCAAGCAGAGCTTGATTGTTATTTTAGAAACTGTTTGGAGTGTGAATCAGTCCAAGTAACTGTAGTTACGTGACAACCACAGTTAAAAGTGACTCATCTCCACCACAGACATGCAAAAATGCTACAAATGAAATCAAGAACATTTTGCACTGCAAAGTCTGTGCTAATCTAGAGATGTGTGTGTATGTGTGTGTGGCTTGAAACAAGCCTCTGTGTATGCATATGGCACTAGATAAAGCCATTCATGTGCACTGTTGTTACACTATAGTGTTGTCTGTCACAGTTGATGCCTCTGCCACTGTGTCTGCTGATGGCTCCTGTCTGTTCTGCATGAGTCACTCAACACATTTTTCAGTCCTCAGCTGCCCATGTCATAATGAATTCTTTTCTGCCTCCGGTCTTCATGCACTCATGCACATCTTTTGAACCAAGAACCAGTACATGCACACTTAGTTGCAAAATTTAAGTATTTAACTTTTATGAGGGCCACCAAAATCTCCCTTACAGCAGTGTTTAGCATCTCAGTGACAGGCATAAAACATTGTAGATGAAGTGTCGTGGAAGCTTTGCGCAATAGCACCTTAATGCATCTAAAGGTTAAATATGTATGGAAACTTAGTCACACTCATATACCTGTTTGACATTGTTGTACTGGATAACCTCTGTTTCAATGACTCATTAACCAATAAAGTGTGCGTTTTTGTGTGAGAAGGTGAGTCAGAAAGCTTTTTCAATTGCATACAAACCTTATGGCTCCACTCCCCAATCACACCAGATGAACGACTTGTGAGAGAAAACGTTTTGAAATAACAGAAAGAAGCAGCGACGATTGAAGACGTGACAACAGGGCAAGTCTGCTAGTCAGGAATTTAAGGTAGCAAAAAAAGTAAGACTTGGTTATGAGTCATTTACTTGAAATATAATATGTAAAGCAAACCCATAACACCAACAGAGACACAGGAAGAAGGGTAGTGAGGAAACTAGGGGCAGCTGAGAGGTCAGTCACAGCCCCAGGTCCTTATCATTAGACTCTGACTCACTGCCCCTCAGCGTCACACTACTTCTATCAAATCCAGCACCTGCAGCACATCAACCACTGCACAGTTTTGAAAAGCCTTGTCCATATAGAGTCCCCTTCCCTTGAGCTTCATGTCACTGATCTCACTTCCTCTGAACAGCATATAAAATTGCTACAATTTCTTAGAAGAAGGTTCTGCAGCTGTCTTGTATATTAGCTGTTCTGTTAGCACATAGAGTACCAAAGTATAATGTGTTTCTTGTTTGCTTATTTTTGTTTGTGTCTTGATTTAAGGGATGCTGTCCATTGAAATGGTGGGTCAGCTCTCTTAAACACCAGCAGAGGGTGATGTTTCAAAGATTTCTGTTGAATTTAGGAATCCATACTATGGAGACATTGTGTTCTTTTCTCCTGTGGCCCCTGTGGGTAACTGTAGTGTCTGTGTTTCACCTCAGGTAGACTGATTTAAAATGCTAAGTGTAGCTTTTAACCAAAATGCATATAAAATTTGACTGCACTACTGAATCTTTTATATTTTCCCCTTCTGTTTCCTTTGGAAATAATAACAAGGCATGAATTTCTCTTGGTCCATAACTGGCATCTCCACTGTATCTGCTTATCTGTGTGTTTCACACTATGAGACAAGTGGTGATTTGTATTATTCCACCTTTAAGGTTGACGTTTTTGTAAAAGCCTTTCCAGTTTATTCTTATCCTGTCCTAAAGCTTTGCACATTGTTCCTTGAGATTATTTTGGCCACTTACTCATAGGTCAACTGCAGTAGAGTCAGTGTTTATTTACCCATTACTGCCTTTCCTATAGACACAAGGTACACAGAGAAGGAAGGATTCCCTCTTTCTCCTTCTGACTCATCTGCAGTCAACCCCCAATGATGGGTGATTCTCTGTCTTACACATGTTTGTGTGCACTGGAATAAAACAGAAAAAGCACAGAAGTCAATTTATTATTTGTATTTTTTTCAGCTTCATTTCTTGTTCTTCATCTTGCAAAAAAAATTACAATGATCAAAGCAGGCAAAGTGTTTGTGACTGTGAATGTGAAGTGTATACATGTGTGTTTACGTATGAATGCGTGCTACAGAGTACAGTGTTTGGAATATTAAATACAGTGCCGTGCTGGCGGCTGTTATAAAATCGAGAGGCAACATAGCCAGAGTGTGACTCACACACTGACTCACTGACTGCTATGGCATGTGTATGTTTTAATGTGTGTGTGAGAGTGTGTCTCAAATTGTGTGTGTTCTCTGGCAGGCCTGCTGTGTGCTGCTGGTGTTCCCAGGAACTCTGATTTCTGCCACGTTCTCTGGAGTTCACACCAGCAAACAAGGTGCTGGTAACAGGGAAAGAGTGTGTTTTCTTGTGGTAAAAGATGTGTATGCATTGAACACATTTAGATGCAAAAGTAGTAAGAGAAGCAGAGGATCGGACACTTGTTTTGAGAAGAAACTTGGCCAGAGAATTGTCACCATTGACACTTTTGCAGTGTACCATAGTTTGATGAAGTAATATGAATGGGAAGCTTCCCTACAAGATATGCGTAAGAACCTAAATGTGTATACAATTTCCTTTTTTTCTTTAAAATTCAGTCACATAAAAACTAATTTCCAGGTTTATGGTCCCATTTAATCATTAATGAATCACTATATATATTTTTGAATGAGTAGAGAACTGCTGGATTGACATGGATAAAACTGCCATGTATGACCAACACACCCAAGAGGCGACAAACCCTGTCTACAAGCACGCATCATCATACATTTTAGGCTACAAATAATTGAAATTATTTTAATGTGGTCGAACACGTATCACATGATTGAATTTCATCACAAAGCAACCATGTGTTGCACAACACAAAAGTTTTCAATTTGTATGAATGCCTTCAATCACATTTTCACCAAAGTTAGGGCCTAGATCTCAAGTTTACCACTGCCTTGTGTACATGTGTACAGTTGGTGCTCGGCCTCCCATTTAACTGATTTATGCACCATCAAGAAAAGCTGTATACCTGTTGTCAAGGGCGATAAGTCATAACAGTTATTGTACAGTATCTGCCATGCGTTCCATGATGACAGGAACTAACGTAAATCAAGGGATGTCTGTGCTTTAAACTAGGGAACAGACTTGTAAATGTGTTAGCCTTGTGCTTTCTGCTGCTGTACATCATGTGATGGTGATAAAGCAAAAAGTGACTTCTTATTTATTCTCATATGCCTGAAAGCAGTGTCATTTGGTTATCCTCATTCAGCATAAATCATTACTTGTAAAGCAAAAGGGGGAAGTGAGAAGCTTGATTTACTGTTTATGCGTGTGGGTGTGGGTTCTCTTCCTGGTGGTTTAAATGCTTGTTTTTATGTCCATGCACATATAAAAGGTCAGCATGCATGGAGAAAAGTTTTATTAATTAAGGGTTTGTCTTTGAGCTTTGAGGTCTTTGTATTAGTTAATATTGAAAATAGACTCATGAAGCTAATGCTAAAATTCTTCTTCTCACTATTAGAACGATATGTTTAATCATGCTTACTGTATGACTGCGTGTGTCAGTTTGTGTGTGTGTGTGTTTCAGTATCTGTTGGATGTCATACCCACGATTGGGTTCCAGTGATCCAGTTTATCCTGCTCAAAAGCTGCTGTTAATGTTATTGAACTTATTCATGAACGTGGAAAAGTTAATCTGTGTGTTCTAATGTAGTGTCAGTCTTCCGTAGAACTTAACCTGTTGACAAAGGTGAAGTTTGTCATGCAGAGACGAGCTCAAAATATAAAACGTATTATTTTGAAGGGAATATTTGTTTGAAGGTTAGGCTGATCAGTGTAATGTCAGAATTGGCCTCCAAGAGAAGAAAATAAGTCAACAATGTCCTCTGATGTCAAGGATTTATGACAATATTCATATGTGTGCAGGAGAGATTGCTTGTATACTGTAAAGAGTAAAACCCATTATTTACTACAGTCTGTCACAAATATCTTTTTTTTTTTTTAGATTAATTGCATATGTGTGGGTTTTTCCATGTTAAGGTGAAGCCAACCATGATGTATTCGATTTAGCAATGTGTTTGGATGAAATATTCTGGCTGAATCTTGTGATCTAGCGATTAGTGTTGAAATAATTCCACAGAAAAGCGGCATGTTTGGTCATGCTTGTGGTATTCTAAAGAAAATGCAACATAAATATTACCAAGTCTCATTGAATTACTTGAGCTGTTTAATATGGTGATTTTCCTAAAATGCTGTTTTGTTTTGTTTTTTTGTTTTTTTTAATAATACAGTTGTGAAGTTTATATCTGAGGGACTGTCTTTGACAATTTTATATATTCATATTCATATTTATATTAATCTAGAACATGAGCCAAGCAGGGTCCCATCACTTCTTTGAATGGTTAACAGTAAAAACAACCTTTTTACTTACTTCATCTACATGAAAGTTTTAAGACATAGTAAGCATGACATTTGAACAGCAGAATATTAACCCAAAACAAAAACAGTGGAAAACTGAAGCCTGATTTAAAGCCCATCAAGTAACATATGGATCTCTATTCCAAGAGCACTTGAGCATTGTTGACTTTAGTCATGGCCTTTCTGTCTGGGAGGTTTTGAAGCTAAAGATTTTGGCTTAGTGTTGGAAAATCTGAGAGCATGCCCACACCAGACTGCTCTACGGGGATTCACATGCATACAAAGTCAGACCAGCTGTCACAATAAAGAACCCAAAAAAGCTTGGTTTACAACACACAGATGGTGAGTGACTTCCTTTTCCTGATAAGAAAATTATTCAACTTTTTCTTCACACATACATTAAGACATATCTGCTACATGTCAAAGTAAAACATTTATTTTATATGCTGTATAACCTTTGTAGTATAATCTTAAGAAGATAAGTTAATCTAGGATATTTCTTTACTTTATAAGACTAAAGTGGGTCAGACTGTTTTTTACAGTGTATGTACACATAGCAATTATCAATGGAATGGAGCTGTGATCAATAAAGAAAGCCTTGTACAGGAGGTCATTGATAATTCCGTTCAGTGTGGGTGTGTACTGTATGTGGGTTATTTGTTGATCATTGTGAAAGGCTTGTTTTTTTGCACCATGCTTCTCATCATCCAGCAGCGCGGCATCTGTGGGTCCCTGAAAGGTCCTCTGTGTGGTGGCCAAATACTGGCTCCTACCAGGTAAATATTGTGTGTGTTTACAGTCAACTAATGGCTTCACAGCATAACACCCACTATGACTTACAAGCAATCAGTCATATCTCTCCTGTAGGCCATTAAATATCAAACTATTTAATAACAATTTCCATATAGTAATTAAACTATTAATTTTATTTGCATAGCATCACAAAACCAAAATAATCAAACAAGGCTTTTTATTTTAATCAGTAGCACAAAATATTACACATGCGGTATATCAGTGGTACTCTTTAGTTTTAGATAAAAGAGACTGCCAATATTGTGAGCTGCAACGGTGTAATGAAACATAAAAAAAGGAAGGAAAGAAATTGGTGCCGACTCAGACTCTGTGGGTGGTGACATTGTGTCTGGAAGGTTTACAAAAGTAATCATGCCAGAAAGGTTGGCTTTAAATTGTAAATTTAACATGTAAATTTCCCATCTATCCTTAACTGCATTCTTAAGTAGTTTTAAAATGTACATTTTTAATGTGTTGATTAAATGTGAGCATATTACATAAAGTCAAATTTGGTCAAATCCATTAAATGCAAGCCTTATGACCTATGAACTTCATGTAGTTGTTACACATAAGTGTTAATGGAATGTTTACATAAACTTAGCGTTTATTTGCATAATGTACTTGATGTCAAAGTAAGGCGAGTTCATTTGTATTCATGTTTCATGTCCAGAACATTAAAAAACATTGAAAGCATTACAGATGGTGGAAGAAAGAAAAGTAAAATGAAGAAAAATGAGCAAAAATTATGATAAATTGAATTGAAATAATTAAAAGCATGATCAGTCAGTTGCCATGCAGATTCCGTGCATAGGTGCAGAAGAAAATAAAAGTTTTTAACCTGGATTTAAAACTTGTTAGAAGTTTAATCTCTACTGGCAGTTTGCTCCACAAGTTTGCAACATGACTTCTAAATGCTGCTTCTTCATGTTTAGTCTGGACTCTGGTCTGGACTCTGCCTGAATCTTTGGATCTTGGAACTCCGCTTGATTTATATTCTCTGAACATACTGTATCACATATGTATATTCTAGGCCTAAACTATTCTGTCAAAAAGAATTTCTACATAAATTCTTAAGTTTGTTCACTTATATTACAATCAGTTATATCAAATGGTTTATCTACCAACACGATAGTAAATATGGCCTGATGACTACTTTTTTCCCTCATAAACCCATTATCAATGCAATACTTATTTATTGACACTATCACAGAATTTAAGACTACACTTTGACAAAATGTGGCTAGGGCAAACGTGAGCACCTATTTGAACACCTTAATTGTGTGAAATTAAATACCAACCACAATAACTTATGTCTTGCAAACAAATTTCCCAACATAAAAAAAACTGCATGTATGAATGTTAGGTTATGAAGCCTGTGTAATCTCGGTCAGAGAGGAGAGACCGTGATATGACCACGCTGAGTCATCAATGAGCCACATTCAACTTTCATTTATCTGCTGTAACTAACATGATAAAAGCCAAGAGCTTTGCTGAGCTTAGTCACTATCCTGGTTTTAAACTCAACAAGTAGTCGCCTTAGCTCTGTATATGTGTGTATCAGCTTAAAAAGGGTGATGTTAGCATCAGAAGAAAAATACAAAGATACAAGCTCATAACTTTATCATGGATCTGGGAGTGCTTTTATTTTATTTATTTTATTTGCTTTTATTTTACAAAGATAAGCTAAGATCCTTCAGAAATGGGAGAACTTTATTTCATAAAGAAGGTTAAATTATCACTTATCACATGTAAGTTGCTTGTGATAAAAGCCTCTGACAAATGACTGTAGAATAGAATAGAACCATCAACTGTGGCAGTAAAGGCAGGGATGCTGTATGAATGTGTAAAATAATGACCTTGTTAATATTACTGCAACTAAGCTTTAGTAGATCATTAGTCGCATTAGCATGTGTGAAAGTTTAGTGTTATTATGTCACACACAACTCTGGCTGTTTTACATGCATTTTGCCCAAAACGTATCATCCTCAGTAATGGTGGTTAGGTTATGACAGGTCAGCATGATATCTAGAGAGACTGATCTACTAACATTCGCTTCCCTCCAGCTTTGCATGTTTTTGTTTACCGTGCTGCATATTTCAGAACAGGTTGCAAAAACTCAGGAGGTGATAAAACCAGCCTAAACAGCACAAAGCAACAGGTGCACCAGGTATTTTGAAGAATATTTTTAGCTTTTTCTGCTGACTATAATTTAAACTTTAACACTGGAAAGGTGAGATGAGGTCTCTGAAAGCTAAACCAGGGCACTGATCCCCATCAGCTCTTTGATTTAGCTATAAATAAATAGGACTGCCTAATTTTATCAAAGTGATAATAATGATGTGGTGTTGTTTGGTGTTTATGCCTGTTCATGTGTGAAACTTTAGCATGAAAGCAATCACTTGTGAAATAGTCCATCCTGGTTACAAGTTGAACAGGTTAAAGGCCGTGGACTCTGTGTTGGGTTGTGAAACGTGGAGTTTGAATTCTGGATCAGTGGCTCTTTGTTGCATTTCCTGAGGAATTCCAGGGATTTTTCTTTTTTACGATGTTAGCAGGTAGATTTTTATGCTGTAGAGTGATGTTACCAGGGAAGGATGTACAGTTTAAAAAGATCACAATCATTATTCCTGAAGTTAAAACTGTTGAAATGAAAGGATTTAGTGGGATTTAATCAGCACAAGTTAAGTTTAGAGAGAGAAAAAAGCCCAAGCGGCAATCCACCAACCTTCATATTGGAGGATGACTCCTCCTCCTCCTGAGCTTCAGCCAGCACATTTCACATGTACATTGTATATATTTGCACTTTAGGTTATTGAGCAGGGGACTGGCTGTGCTCAAATTCTGGGTAAATTCTGTACATGGTAAAGACAATAATCTTTACTTTCCCCGAAAGGAAATTAGTCATGAAGAACTGTGTAGTTCTGTAATCACAATACAAGAGATTAAAAAAAGCACACAAAATAAACAAAGAGATATCAACAGTAAACCATACAGATGACTGCAAATCAGTCAGAAAAAATAAACACGAGGTACACTAAGTACTATATGAGTCAACCAGTAAAATACAAGCTTAACTATTCCACAATACTACTATAAACTATTGAAACCAACATTAAACCAACAGAATAACCATAAATAAAAATAAAATAAATGTAAAACACATTTAGACTACTCATCTTTGCAGATCAGTAGTATTTCCACCTGCTTGTTTAATTTTGCTTGTTATCATCTTTGTCTTTTCTTTTTTGTCTGTTTTTCATCAGTTTTTCCAGATATTTTCTAGATAAAGCACTGAAGGTTTAAACTTGAGCAAACTGTTTAGGCAGATGGTTGGCAAAATATTAAAGCAATATCCCAGTATTTGTAGATTACTGTAGGTCAAATTCATCATGTGATTATTTCAGTGTTTTATTTACATTTTTACTTATTTATTTATCTGCTGCACTCAGCTGATACACCGAAAGTTTTAAGTTACGATTCAGATGAAGAGAGGCTGAATGTGTATACGAGGTCATTAGCAGTGGAAAAAACTTTTTTTCCTTCCCTCTTGCACAACAATGGACAGTATTTTCCTTCCACATTTTAAAAAATCTGAACTATATTTCCCCTTAATGCCGCGTTGTCCCCACCCCCGCTTCTTGTCATACTTTTGCTTGGCAAAAAAAGATAGATACAAAAAGTGAAACCAAAGACTGAAAGTGACACGATAAACTGTCATACTCAGCTTGGGTCAAAAGCGGGGTCAAAGCTTTGACTGGTACAACACAGTGACTAAATGATGGGTTAAGTGACTCTCAGGGACACTTTGCTATCTGACAGCATGGTTTAAGAGAGGCTAGGGGGGGTGTGCAAGTATATTTACAATATTTACATTTTTTTTTTAAGGTTAAAAGGATTCTGTCAAGTAAATTCGACAGAGGTACTCTCAGTAGTATAGTACACAGACCTTTCCATACTTACTTATTGTCACATGTATCAACCAGGAAGTAGTTTTTAGTATATATATATATATATATATATATATATATATATATATATATATATATTTCCTATTTGTTTCCCAATATAATCAATGCTGATTTGTGGCTAAGAGCTGGATAGATCTAAATCAAATAGAGTTAAGCTAAGTGCCGCAATGCACCTTGAACGAGTCTTTAGCTTGTTCTTAAAAGGCAAGGCAAGTTTATTTGTATAGCACCTTTCATGTACAGGACAATTCAAAGTGCTTTACATTTAAACAGTAAAAGCATAAAAACAGCAGAAATCACAAAATTATAAATCAAATAAAAGTCATTAAAAGCAGATCAGATAAAGTTGCCGTGCTGATTCATTTATAGGCACATGAAAAAAAATGTTTTCAACCTGGATTTAAAAGTGTCTACATGTGGTGAAAGTTTAATCTCCACCGGCAGTTTGTTCCACATGTTTGCAGCATAACAGCTAAACGCTGCTTCTCCATGTTTAGTCTGGACACTGGTCTGGACTCTGGTCAGGTTACTGGTTTGGACTCTGGTCTGGTTACTGGTCTGGTGAAAGGACACGTTCCAGTACTCCATACCTCCAGAGAACCCAACGTAGTCCCTGGGGGGACCAGATAAAATAGCCCACAAATGGTAAATAATACACCATCAATATATTACCTCAATTTAAGTTATAAAGATCTCATTGATCATCTAATTCTTCACACTCCTACTTCCAAATCCCTAAACCAACTTTTCTCAAAAAGATTTTGATTTAAGCCTCAAAGACCAAGAGTAAAATTAGAACAAACAGTCTCTGTTTTAAGCATGAGCAGCAGATTAGGCATGGGGAGTCAAAGGTGGTGTGATGGTGTTGTGGGTAGTTCTGTTTTTGAGCCAGGTCTGTCAAGACTCTAGGGATTGTTCCCTGAGCCTACAAGGGCTTTCTGTAGGTTGTCTGGCTTAAACAAACGGTACATTTGTGTGTTTGCACATAAGATGTGGCACTTAAGACACCCATGTTGGATTAATTAAACATTGCAAACTGACCATGTGTTGCAGGATTTTAAGCAGATCCTTGGAGGCACTATGCATGGGGATCCCTTTAAGAGGTCTCCAGGTAGTTTAGGCTGCAGCCACCCTTGAACAAAGTCAGATAAAGTGAAAACACTTTTTCTTTGGGAAACTGACACAGAGCAGAGAGCATGCATTAGTAGTGTAAGTAAGTAAGTACATTTTATTTATATAGCACCTTTCACAGACAAATAATCACAAAGTGCTTTACAACAAGAAGTACATTACATAGCATTAAAATTATCATTAACATCATCCCAAAAACACAGTATGTCATAACAGTCCCAGGTCCCTTAAAGCTAAAAGGCTTGTT
>JBAMHV010000018.1:12121964-12138098 GCA_037177535.1 Pseudomugil gertrudae
ATATATATGTGTGTGTGTGTGTGTGTGTGTGCTTCCACTTACACTATTAGATGTGAAACAGCATGGGAACAACTAGACCACTAATGATGTCTATCCCATGAGGATTTAGTACTACACAGAGGAATGCAGGCTCTCTGCTCTCATGACTGACCTGCTGTGTCACACACAGACACACAAATACACACAGATGGAGCTGCTTTACTGTCCGAGAGCTACCTTCTCACACATGAATGAGAAGTGATAGAAAAGCATCCAAGAATAGGGCGCTTGTAATTTACTGGCCGCTGCATTAGAAACAAACATAAGAGCCACACTGGGGAATTTGACACTAATTTGAGATGAGCGTGAATACAGGCATGAAGGAGGGGGCAATGGGGTGAGAAAAGAGAATAAGAAGAAGGAGTAAATAAACAAGGGCACTGAAGGGTCAGCGTTGGCTTGAGTAATTGAGACTTAGCTGTGAGGGTACGAATGTCAGAGTTTTATTTGCACATAAGATTTGTTCCTGTGATCTGGATGTGAGAGCCAACTTGAGTAAGCTTAACAGAACAAATCTGGTGTCTGGTGCAAACAGACCCCATCAGAAGTGGCCTGTTGACAAAGCCTTCTGCCAGTTGATAGACAGCGTGACACTTTGTCTCCGTTAAAATCCTCTCACAGAACACTCGCTGAGTGAAAGGCAGAAGTTTGATATGAATAACTTTATAAAGAAAGTCTGGGCCTGTGTTTATATGCAGCTTCGTGAGGCTATTAACATGAAATGCAATGTTTTGACAAGGTTGTGTTTAAACACCAATCATCTGAGCTAGCTTTATGAATATTACATGTATTTTTTAGTTTGAACCCTGAATATTTATTTTGTTGCCTTGCCACAGAAACAGGTGATCACAGTGATAGCAACAACTATGAGATTGGATAGTTATGCTTGCATTAACATGGCAACAGTAATAGTTATTATAGATTTAAAAATTATACATGTATAAATATAATATGACTAGTCCTAATCATCCAAAATTCATAATACAGGAGTTGCTAACAGCAAAGTTCTGAGGTATTTGGTCAGGCTTTGACCCAGTGTTGTTGGAAGATTACAACCTTTTTGCTGAAAGCAACTGAAAGAGTTATTGTACATTCCTCGGACTTATAGTATACCCACTTCAAATGCTACTCCGTTAAAAGCTTTTGTTCATACAGCTGAACTATTTTATTGTGTTTGGAGTCAACCATAACTGATATCATATCAAACAAAGACAGAACAGGAGTTCTCAGGATATAGGAAATGCATAGCATGCAACTGCACCTGGCAACATAAGACCCAGTGTCATGTTGCAGTTAAGCATGGTTTCAATTAAAATTGTGACGCAATCATGTTTCAAAGGTAGTTGAAAGCAATGTGGCAACGCTCATAAGAAGGGAACTGAGGCCTTTTCAAGTTTATTTTAACCACTGGTAATCAACATGGGAGTGGGATACAGTCTCAAAGCAAAATGTAAAGATTGTAGTTGTTCAGGTTTCATACAATATGGTCTGGGTGACAAAAATGAGAGCATGAATCTGCTCCTCCTTCGAAATAAGCACTGGGCCACTGCTAATCGTCCCTGAGTCAGCCATGCGTAACACCATGTCACAGCCGGTGTACATGCTGAATGCCTCCCAGGTCTTTGTTTTGGAAAATGTGGCAGGGGTTGCCATGGAGCTTGTGTTTGATCTTCTGTAATTAACCAAGCTCACTAATTGCACAACACTTTGCCCTGGCTCCTCTCCATCCCCCTGCAGCCCTGGACATCTTATCAAAACCCACATTAACCAACATTCATGCAGTCCTCCTGCCACAAATTTTTGTCCTCACATGGCCCAACAGGAGGCTAAAAGGAAGTGGCGTGATAAGGATTTGAGGATACAATAAAGTTAAAGTTTACTCTGACTCTGCAGCTGGTTTTAACCTCAAACATTTAAAGTTAAATAAAGCATAATATTTGTAATCTTATATCATTTATTAGATAAAATTCTATATTTTCAACATTTTAAATGATTGTTTCTCCTTGATCTGCTTTTATTAAAAAATTCACATCAAGACAAATAGCTTGGCAGGTTTTGCCCAGCTATGAGAAAACTGCGTACCGACACTAATAAAGACAGTCTGGCACCAAATTCCCCTTAAACCATATCTTGTTTACCTGTATTTGTAAAACAGTTAGTAATGGGTAAACTTTGCAATCCTTTGTTACCTTCTGGTTTTAAGTTTTTATACTTCATCCAGTCTTTATGTTGAGTGTCTGCAAACAACAGCAAGGTAAGTATATTGATCTGTTGCTCTTGCCAAGAAAACAAGAATAATTCCCACAGTATCAAACTATTTATTCAACTGCATATGAAATTGCACTCAAGAAATAATTCATCATTAAATTTCATTTCTTGTTTCTAGTTTCCTTGGTATTTAGTAATGTTTTCAGGCCGGAAGTGCTCCTATAGGAGACCACATGCTTTTGTACATTTATGTTTTGTCCCTCAGTGGTTCAGTCCCTGTGTCTTCATGCATGTCGTAACATGTCATGCAGTGTGGTTTAAAGTCAATTAGCCCGCTTCATAAAACCCAGAGGTGACAAATCAGGTCTCACGTGTTCCATAAGGACTGGCCTTCACATGAGGAACTAAACCACTGCTCACACAAGGCCAAGTCCCAGGGCGGGAAGCTGTCTCTTCCGGTCAAGGACAGGACTGTGCAAAGGGGGGATGGATGGGTTTCCTCTGAACCACGTTAGCCTCATGGCAAATTACTAAATATTTTAGGCACAACTTAAAACCAAAACCCTGCATCACTTTAAAAATTATGCATTTTTTGGGTAGACCTCTCGCATCAATGAACCTTTTTTTTTCTTTTTTTAACATGTTGCAACACACTCTAATGTAATTATTTTAATGTCCAAGGTCTCATACCAAAAAAGAGGAAACAACATCCCAGAATACAAATCAGTCAACTTAATTCAGTGACAGTTTTACAATCCCCCATTAGACTTGTGAAAGCGGTAGCTATAGCGGTCACATTTTGTCTTTTTTGGGTTGCAGAGAAGGTATTTTCTTTGGATTCCTTTTTAGGGGGTGGATTATTAAACAATAACACTGAGTAGTAGTACGATGTGTATCTGTGTGTAATGTGTGTGTGTTTGTAATTGGGGGAGATAGTGGTGAGGGTTAGCTGTCTTTCTAGTGTGTTGTAATGTGCAACAGTATGCTTCTTACACTGTTTATCTTATTGAGGTGCAAAGGTGTCTTTTTTTCTCTGAATGAAATGCACTATGAACCTAATCAGATAATTGTCTCCCGGGGATTTCCAGTGAAATGGATTTCTAGTGTTTTTGGACTTATTCTTTGAACCTGCTTACAGAATGTGGCAATAGCCCCACAGCAGAATTTATATCATAACTTATAAAAACCACTACATGCAATCTTAACTACAGAGACATACTTGAGGCTGGACTTCCCCAAAGCTGCTTTAAAAGTAAATGCAGATGTATTTCATTTCTTGCTTAGTAATCCAAGGTGGATAACATGAACATATGCCCTGCAGCAACAAGTATAAGCCGACCACCCATGATTAGGCAACAAAATAAGTGGAGACATTTTTCCCAAATATGTCCAACAATGCGAGAAGAGATTTGTGTGATGCAAAGCCCAAATAAAGATCAAACACTATTGTACAATTTCACTTAACTTTTGGGGTCAATAAGCCGGGTTTTCTCGTGAAACTGAGGCCTCTTTGTGTTACAGATCTATAAAAACACCAGAATAGGTGTGTGAGAAAGCTCACTGTAGTAAAACTAAATTGTGAGGCTGTTAAATGAAAAATTATATGAAAATAAATCCTGTAGTGCAGCAAATAACGTCTGCTCGCTTTTTGAAAGAGTTGACTGCAATTCTCTGCATGTAATTTTGTGTCTGTGAAGAATGACTGTGAAGTTTTGAAGTGTTGGTTGCTGCACAGTTGTGCAACTACCACCCATTTGCCCAAAGCAAATAGCAACGTTCTAAGAAAGAGGAAAGGGGAGGAAGAAGGGGGGGCAGCTTTTAGCATGTTTTTCCTCTCCATTTTCCACCAGTCATTTGCTTTTCATTCAATGGGTTTGCACAATTCTCAGTGTCATTGAGAGTTGAGCAACACATTGATAGGCATCACAAACAGTTGTGGTACTCATTTGAAAAACACCTCCCTGAACCTGACCAGGAGATGGACGTGGATCATGTGCTGTGACTTTCTTTAATTGTGTTTTAATCATAGTCTGCCATGTTACCAGTGGTTTCTGTGGATATTTTAAAGGTCATCTGGTTTGTTTGATGGCCTTGCTGAACAGACGCTGGTTCAACTTGTGAGAGCCTGTAAGTCAGCTTACATTCCTGCATAACCATAACCTCTGGAAGCCATAGGTTGCTGTTGAAAGATTAACAAAACGCAAACAATTAAGAACAATGCCATTTAAATAAATAAATATATTTGTGCAAAATCATCAATTTAACAATACATATTGCAGACATAGACACATTTTACTAGAAAAAATATATACATTTAACTAATCCTAACCAACCACACTCCTGAGCATCTGGTTGTTGTTTTAAACCTACATGATGTGATCCTGGATTATGTTTACTTCAACCTGCAGTAAAAACCTGACTCAACCACAGCAAACAGGAAAGCGGAACACCTGTGTCGAAAGACAAATACAGAGGATGATGAAACAGATGTTTTAGTAACAAGGTAACCCTGTCAACAGTGAACATGCAATACCACTTGTGTGTGTGTGTGTGTGCCTGTGGGAGTGTGTTTCTGTGCACTCATGAAGGGGTAATATCCTCAGTGCCTTAATGGTAAATCTTTGTTTACTGACAGAACGACAGCCTGAGGGATTTTACCGGAAGGCTAACACCAGAGAGGTGCATGTGTGAGCGTGTTGGGGAATAGCAACTATATTCTGATATCAGATCACTTAATTCTTTAGATTCCCTCCTGCTTCATCTTGTCAAGTGTTTGTCTTTTATGACAACATTTATGAAAGTGTTTTTATTTGAATCACTTTGAATTGATTTGCCATGTGGCAACGATCTCAGATCTGGGTCACTCTGGTTCTTTTTGCCAATGGGAATCCTGTGTTAACTAACAAACGCCAGCAAACGTCTTGTAACAAAATAGCTTCCAATCACTAAGCATACATGTGCCACCCTGTTAGTCAGTGCAGTTTGCCATGTGGTGACACAAGGATGTGTGTCACTTCCATTATTAGGATGTTAATTGAAGTTATCTGTTCCATCTAACGCTGTTAGAAAGTCCTCCTGTTCCTGACGTTCCACGACTGTTTGTTCTGCAGGTTTTGTGATATAAAGCCTGACTCTTGTTAGAGGGAGAAATAGTTTTAAAAATGTTTATGCATTTTTTTAATTTAGATACTGCTGATATTTCTAAACAGAGTAAAATAAATTCCTTTTGATTTGTACACATGATTTGCGTGAGAAATCACTGTGAGTGTAATGACTGCGTGTGTGTGTTTTTGACTGTTTACATAGGGCCCTTTTCTTGGATTCACGCTGCCTCCGCTTTCATGATATGCTAATCGCAAGTAGCTCATCTCAACTCAGGGTTGCATACCACAGTTTCAATTATTCAACATATGATGCAAAATGTTTTCTGTGTAACCTACTCCAACACTGAATCCCGAGGTCACATTTTAATTGGCTGTAGTGCAGCTTTCATACTCTCATATTCCCAATAATGATGGGTTTCCAAGCTGAGCAATTCCTAACCACCCGTTTGTCACTTGACTCATCCCGCTCTGTGCAATCCTTTGTCTGCTAGCCCCATGCAAGGCACAACTCCCAGACAATGCAGCTTTTGAAATGCTGCAAATTTGAAATGTAAAAATTTTTGTCTGCTTGATTAATGCCCCAGACCACACACTGTGTGGGGGGAGTGGTGGAATTTTTTGCAATAATAAGCACGTCTCAGGTTGAAACAGGCTGTTTTCTTTTCATACATATTCATGTCTGTGAAAACAGGCATGTCTGAATCATCATAGCACTTTACAAGGTAGCTGCGATAGAAGGTTTGTTTCTAAGTGAAGGCTATTTACCTCCAAACATCAAAATCACTGAAAATTATTTCCATTAACTGACCTTTAGAAGCATTTTGTTTTCCAGGGCTTTGTTGGGATAGCATGTGAAATCCTTTTTTTTTTAAAGTTTTATATCCAACAAAGCTGTTGCTCACAACTTTTCCATAAGAGATCGTAAATATATTTCCCATTGCTAAAAAAAATTTACTCATAAATAAAGCAATCTTAGT
Source organism: Pseudomugil gertrudae (assembly GCA_037177535.1). Taxonomy (NCBI): domain Eukaryota; kingdom Metazoa; phylum Chordata; class Actinopteri; order Atheriniformes; family Pseudomugilidae; genus Pseudomugil; species Pseudomugil gertrudae. The sequence continues at coordinate 12,128,293 of JBAMHV010000018.1, forward strand.
CATACATTCAGTCCATGCAATGATGAAAAGGTTTTCTTTGCAACAAATTCTCTGGCTGAAACACAAATGCTCCTGAAGAATAAATGGACGATGTGCTGAAGGAGTTGTCACAATAGAAAGTGCCTTACTCTTAATTATAGATTCCACTTTCACTTGAAGATATATTATCCTGACAAATGTGTGTTGACAAAGATTTTTTAAAGCCTTTTTAGGTATGAAGAGTTGAGCGGGTACGATAATTTTACAGATGAGTTACATCACATTAACAGATTATTTAAGTTCCAGTAGCTGAGTTTCAACTGGGCCTCCCACAAGATAAGTAATGCACAAAGCTTCCCTTACAGTAACATGTGTCTCATCTTATTAATATAAACTCTATTTGTCACCAAATAACAATCTTGCCTTTGCCAAAACCTTTTCTTGTTTGTAGAGGACCAGACAAGAACAATGAGCTCTGAAGATAAAAGATCTAAACTCAACAAGCTGCCAGTGAATTAAATCAGAATATTAATCAAACTATGTATCTTTTACATTTCTGCATAGCTGAGCAGTTTGGTATTTAACACTATATGCTCAATTCAAAATACAAAATTTAAACTGAGGATTGAACCTCAACATCCATGATGTGACCTCCTCTGTAGTAATACTTAAATCACACCCACCTCACAGAGAAGTCTTCAGCCCAAACACGGTCATTCATGCAGGCCGGTTTCATTTTGAGAACACGTCCCCTCCTCAGAAAAAATGCACACAATTAGGAAAATTACTTCTATGAAGGTAACAGATTGTGTAAAGAATGTATTGCAGTTTTTGCCTTGGTTGCTTGATTGCTTAAAAAAAACATAACCAAGGGATGTTACTTGTATTAGTTCTCAGTCTTGATCAAAAAAGGAGTTTGAAATTAAGGGAAATTACTTCATTTTATTGATTCTTAAAGATGTTTCACCTCCCGTCTAAAAGTCTTCTTCACGTTTGACCAACTGGAGAGTTGCACTAAACTGCACTAAAATAAACATGTCTGTGCTCATGATTTGCAAAGTTGGAGCTGTTACACATACGGAATTGGCTCCCCTAAAACCCCAGTGTAAGTCAAGTCCTGGTAAAGAAACATTCAAACATTAATGAAGGTTACAGTCTCCTAGTGTCACTGACTTTCCTGACCAATCTTTTGGTTGTTCGAGTCATTATATTTCAGATTTTTTTGTGAAACCTCCTGCAACAAAAAAGCTTCATAGGTGCTGTAAAAATTACACCCGGGGCCACCAGCTTATTATTTGTCTTGAGTATCCAATATGAGCACCTGAGCAAGTTGAATGTTTTCCTGCTGATTACGAAACATTTGCTCCAACGTCGAAATGCTAATGTAAGTCACGTTTTTCCCCATGCCTTTTGTAGGGGTGGTTCTTTACTGGGCACCATTATGGGTCATATTTAAGGGCATGAATAGACACTTTATTGGTTGAAAGAATTGTGCATTTGGCTTCATCAGCCCAAAGAAGTATCTAGACCAAGGGTTACCAACTCAGGTTCTCAAGGCCTACTGAACTGCAAGTTTTGGATGTTTCCATGCTGCAACACACCTTATTCAAATGAAATGGTTTTCCAACAGCTTTTTGATTAGTTTTTCACAAACCTGTTAATGATTTGAGCCAAGTTTATTGCAGCTAAAACCTGCAGAAACCCCAGACATGGTGACCCCTGAGACAGACATTACCTTTGGGTGGATGCTGAAATATTTCCAGGTGTATCAAAAGCAATTATTAAACATCTGTTTCAGCAACTGTTCCACGTTACCTCTACTGTGTTCTCTGTTTCATTTTCAATTCACTTTTAGCTAAGTCACTGTAAACAAAAGCAAATAAATACTGTCTGAATCTCTAGATTGATTGTTGTTAAAAGGTGAATGTTATAAATAAAATGTAAGGTGAAATATCGGGAACTCTCATCTGTCCCTTATGACTTGTCAGACACCTTAACCAACAGACACAAAGGATAGCACATTCTTCCAGATCATATTAAACCTCGTGTAGCTGAATTATTATTAACAGCTATTTCTTGTACAGACGTTTACAGAGTGGGTGAGGTTACCATCAGATTTTCTTGTGGTTTGAATGAACTGTCAGATCTACAACAAAGCTAGTTAATATTTTAGCACTTTTCAGATGGTATTTTTCCTCAAATATAGTTTGCCATAACTTCATTCTTACCCATACTGTCATCTTAATAACATGACACTATATTGTCCTGCACATTCTGAAGCAAGAGGTGTATGCTTGATATATGGCTGAGTTGAACATGTTCTGTCTACTCAAGGTTAGATTTTTCATTACATCCCATCCATCATTCAGTGATGTAAACATCCCCAGAGTATAAGGTTTTCCTATGTGCCCTTCACAGAGAGAGCAAACGGAGGGAGGACAGTCAAGAGAGAGTAAATACTTGAGGAAGAGAGAAGCCAGGTGATTACCAGACAAGAGCAGAGAGAGAAATGGAGTGAGGAAGAGAAATGAGTCCGAATGAAATATCCTGACTGCATAGTGTACAGGGATTTGAAGAGTATCCTGCTTCTGCTGTGAGAGGATTTGTTTAGGCTGGACAGGATACAGAGAGGTACATCTGGAGAGAGTCATCCTCCGTCTTCCTCACTGGGGTCTGTGGGATGTTTTTCTCCAGGACTGGTTGTTTCTTAAACTCAGTCATGTGATATTTTATTGTTTCTTTTTGATTAACATTGGGGTTTCAGACTTAATGTGTTCAAATTTAGACAATCTTTAGTTTTTATGTCACTATAGCTGAGAAAGGAAAGGAGTCTGAACAGCTATGCTGGTACAATTTTGCAATCAGAAAGTGGTATGAAGCCATAAACCTAAAATTCTACTTTTCCTATTTTATTTTTAACTACATTGAGAATGGTACTGCAATATCCATGCATCCACCAATTTTCCATACTTCATCTAATTCAGGGTTGTGAGTAGCTGAAAGCCCAGCAATCATTGCGAGAGGCAGGGTACACTCTGGACACTCTGCCAGTCCATCACAGGCAACACAAAGAGACGAACAAGCAGACAATCACCCACATACATAAGACTCACTGGATCTAGTTGAAAAAACTAAATACTGTATATTGTGTGCATCATGTGAGCCATCCTATAACCCTGAAGAAATGTGTATTGTGTGGTGTACAGATGCCAACAAACAACATCATGCAGGTGTGAGGACGACAAAAGTTATAGCAAGTTATAATTGTTATAATTGTATTCACACACAAGCTTAATCAGTAGAACATGGACTTTCCAAACGTTTTGCTGATATCACACTTTCATGCAACTCCTCGTGACAGAACGTGAAATATAAACACCAAATGTACCAGTTTCCCAATAAAGGCGAAAAATTTGTACAATTACCACATTATTCTGTTCCCTATAGACATGCAGCTTAAGTTTTGGTTTGTCAGCATGTCTGGTTAATCAAAACCATGTTTATCTGCAGACTTTTGTAACACTTATGGTAACAAAATGACTAGATATGCTTTATTTGCAAAAGTTAAAAACCAAAATATATTGGCCATTTTTGCTTTGTTTTTCCTTTTACACTGAGTGATGAAGGAGATCCATGTTTTCAGTTGGGTTTAGGTCTGATGGCCACCACTTTAAAATTCTGTAGGTGTTCTGTGATAAGCCTGCCTGTCTGGGGGAGAGCATTGTCATCATGGAGGATGGAGTTAGATATCAGGGTCTCCTGCTTCCAGACTCTTTCTGTTTTGTCAGTCTAGAAAGGGATCATCAACTTCAGTCACTGAGGGCCTATCTTCTGCAGATATTGAATGTTTCCCTGATGCATTTGCCTGTTTCTGCACAAATCTGTCAATGATCCAGTCATTTGAATCAGATATGTTGCTGCAGGGACTCATCCAATACCTGCAGGACACTGACCCGCAAGGACTGAATTTGGCAATCCAAGTCTATAGGTTCAGTTTCAATCAAGTGTATGGTTCCTCTGTGTTGCTCATTTTACAGAGAAGCACATTCCTAACAAGCTATACCTCAGTTTGAAGGTGACTTGTCATACACACTGTCATATGACCTTCCAAAGTGGGTCAGGATTACAGAAAGCATTGGCTTGTTCACAGTTAGATTGGGTAAAATGTTACTGTGAGAATTCATTTTTTAGTGGCAGTCAGAAAACAATAGCACTGCTGCAAATTGTAGCTGGTGGCAATGAAAGATGCAAATTGTGATAATCTAAACACACTTTAAAACATAGTGGCATAGTGTAAGGTTTTATTTTACTGTAAAATTAAGTAAATATGTGCAATTAACACTATCAGACATAATGTGTAAGTGAAAACTAGCTTGATGCAGAGTTCACTTGTATAGAAATGGGCGTGTCAAAGCGCTTGTAAAAAAATTTTAAAAGGTGATTTTGCAAGAGTCTTTAGAAGAATGATGAGCAGCCATGGTGGTCCCATTTTATTATCAGCCTCATTCTTTTGTCATGAGTATTGAGCTGGAGAGAAAGTGTTACATTCCCTCACTTGCATTTTTGTGCACAAGGCACCTGAAAATTACCAGCAGAATGTGGTGTCCCTATGGATATTTGGCCCTTTCTCCTCAGTCCTGCTGGTTCCAGTTACCTTTCAACCGGTGAATAATATTTACTTCTGAAAATGAAGAGGATAACTTTCCATCTCCGACTATGTTCCAGGAGCATCTGGCTTGTGTTAGAGAAGCCAGTGTGTGTCTGTGTGTGTGTATATTTCTATTACTCATGGTGTGAGGGCATAAATCTGTTTGTAGTCACATTGTTGGGATCCTTTTAGTCCCTTTTGGACAAAAGGCAAGTTAGAATGTGATTCATTACACTTAGAGATTAGTTATGACCAAACAAAAGGTTGGGATTATGCAAGCAGTAGTTGTGGTTCTGGTGAATGTACAGGAAACAATGTAAATCAGTGTAAAGTCCTCTGAGGTGATGGAGCATGATCATGTTAGCACGATGATATCAGTTTTTTTCTTTTCTTTTTTTCTCTGTTCATGTTCTCCCACAGGGGAAGTCAGCTGTGGTGAATCAAACATGCATACAAGCCACAAACTATTTCAACAAATAGCAGCGACACATATACTAACAGATACAAAAGACTGCAGGAAAGTGTGCAGGAAGAGATCCTAGTTGTACTTCCTACTTTGCACACAATCACATGCAGGAAGGATCCAACAGTGGAAAACCTCTTCTTATTCTCCGCAGTATGCAACTCATTTCAAAATCGATGTGTATGCTCCATCTTGTTACTCAAGAATTGGACTAGATCCTTTCCTTGTAGCTTTTTGAGCACTAAAACCAACCTTTGGACCGTGAATCACCTTACAGTATCAACCATATGATTCATTGACAGTATTCAAATAAATATAAAGGTCAGTGCTTTAAATTACCTGATCATTAACAAGTTTAAATCTGCTAACAGTTGTTTTCATACACCACACCACAACAGAGTTATCTGTGTCAAATAAAAACATTAGAGAATTTAATGCTTGCATTCCAGAAATAGTAAATAGGTGTTATGGTTATAATCAGGTCATATAAATGTGTTATGTGGATTGTCATGTGTCACAGTCACCTATCAGTCAGACAAAGAGAATTTTAATACCCAGTTCTAAAGTTGCTCCATTGTTTTGTGATTTATTCAGAACATTTCTACTTTTAAACAATTTGAGTAAGTATTCCTTCAGACCAGTGTTCTTTTAAGTTATTCTAAGCCTGTTTAAGAAAGACATGACTTAGAAAACCATGTATAACTTCTTATAAGATTCAGGAATATTTTGGAGTCTTGAAATGGTTACGACATGTAAATGAAAATGTCTGCAATGTCTGCTCTGGACCTCATATAGAAACTCTCCATACAGACACAGGTAAAATCTCCAAAACATCAGGGAGTGCTTAGACCAGGGGTGCCCAAGTCCAGTCCATGAGATCTGCTATTCTCCAACTTTTAGATGCAACCCTTCTCTCACACACAACCAAATTTAATAAATGGGTCTGAAGAACAGAATGACATGTGGATGAGGAGTCATTTGATGCAGGTGTGTTGCATATAGGTAACAGGATAGTAGATCTCAGAGACAGGATCTGGGCACCCTTGGCTTAGGCTTTAATCATTTGACCTGTTGTGTTGTAAACAAAGGTTTTGGGATTGTTCTAGCTCCACTTGTGGGTTTTATGTGGAAGTTGGGTTATTTTTTGTGCATTCATTTTGCCTGATTGCCATGGGTCAACTATCTGCAAATGAATGCTTTTTAACTAAAACAGTTGTTTTTAGGCTTAATGTTTACTCCATCCTTTCTCTGGCAAGCTGAGGGTTTGTAACTGTTATACTTCACATGACTTCAGTCATGTGAAATAGTTAAGAAACAACTTCTGACTGAACAGAAGATGCTGCTTTATTGTTAGCTTGCAGAACGTGGTTCACTCTCCAGTCTAACATTAAGATTGTATCCTTCAGTTTCATCACTCCGCTTCCTTTCAACCACATCAGTGATACAATAAAATCCAAAACAATCAAACCTGTGTTCACCCAAAACAAAAAAAAAATTGTTTTACACTATGAACCATCACACAAAAATAATAATATTATAGGGTGCCAAGTGTAAAACTTCAGTATGAAAGTTGTTGCTGGGGTTGGGTCACATTTTGGAAAAATGTATTAAAAATAAATAGGAGAAAAAGTGAGATAAATAATGAAAATGTGTCAGAGAAAAACTTTCATACTGAATTTGTACTCTTGGCACCCCATATACTATGGTGGATCCATGCAGATAAATCCTGTGCTCATAGCTACTGTTCCCAAAACATTGTTAAGAAAACACATCAATTTCCAAAGTGTACTTTCTGCGTCAAATGCCAACTTTTCCCCCGAGGTCTGCTCACTTGCAATATCAGCTGGGAGAGCACATCTCCAGCAGAATGCCTGCCCCTGGCAAAAAGCAACCGAGGAAAAAGACTGCACCAAACTATTTGGGCTGAAAATCTCAGATGTCAATGCACATCTGTTGCACCTAAACATAGTGCGTGAAGTAGTGTTAGTGTGCTGATTGAGACACAGCCTAAATAAAGGATAAGCTATAATGGGCCAAACAGGAAATACATCCCTTATGTAACTCCTCTGTGACTCCCAGCTTCCTAATTTTATCATATAAAACTGGAAAACCTCATGTTTTGGCAGTTCTATGAAATGCTTTAAGACTGTTAATGCAAGTACAGGATGCATTCTACTGAAGCAGCTATAAAAAGAAAAACATTGTAAGACACACATGAGTTGAGGAAGGGACCATGGATTTTTAATCTTTGCATGAAGGAGTTTTCAAAGAAAACACTGGGAACCATGCTCTGAAAGACATAATTTTAATCAACCGAGCTAGTTGGTAGTTCCAAAAACCCAAAAATGTACTAAAGACACAGTATTCAACTCAAAGTAAATAGAGATGTCATTAAAAGCAATGTGTGCATCAAGGCACAGCTTTAGGCATGTTTACTTGTACTATACAAGTATAAAAACTATAAAGCTCATCTACCAAAAATAACTCACAGTTCAAATATACATTAGGTTGTTTCTGTGTATTTTAGAGGAAAATTTTCACAGGATACAATGATAGCAGACCGAAACCACAGCCAATGCTACTGAAAAATTATTTGCTGTCAGAGAAATAGAACTTGAGACAACTCTTATAATAAATGTCCACACAGCAATAAACCAATAAATTTCAAACTATCTAGTTTTTGTAAAACCCCAGATAGCGGTTTGGCTGTAGCCAGCACGACCTTTCATTGGACAAAACACATGAAAGAAATGGATAGATTATTCATCATAGATGTAAATTATGAAAACATTTATTAGACTTGTCTTCTAAACATCAGCAGTAACAGATAAAGAGAAAGAATCAGAGCTATACCCCCCTTCTTCTCCCCACACCGCCTATTTCCAGGCAAACGTCCATGCAGGTTTAAACTGTTCTCTCAGATATGAAGCCAGAGACAGCGAGAAATAACAATATGTCAAAGAGCTTTGCAAAACCACAGCTCACAGAAAGTGGAATATGCCTGAGGGTGGAACAACAGGTTGAGATTCTTGTAGTACCTTTGAATTTATTAAGGGCCCAAACCCCTGCCCACAGCTCAGAATTTAGAGGTCAGAATTAGAGCACAACGGGGGGGCACAATAAGGTATGAGCTTGTTACATGTACAGAAAAAACTTACTTCAGCATTTTCTTTAAGTTTTTGCAAAGAACAGAACTTGTTACTATCTTAATATGTTAATATGTTTATTTCACAGTCAGCTCATGTCACTGCAAGTACTAATGCAGATTTTTGTATTGTGGTTGTTTACATGAATAATTTATAATCACCCTAAATAGCTGCAAAAATACATTTTGCAATGACTTAAATCATTACATTAGCAATTGGGAAACCCATTGTCTGTTATATGCAGGTCATTTTTAAAAACTGATTTTAACATTTCCCCATAAAACCTTTAATCCTCCGGAGCATTTACAGCAACAGATTGTGATGATGTTCCTGCCATCCATCTATTTTCTACCACTTATCTGAGGTCAGGTCATGGGAGCAGCAGCCTAAAGAGGGAAACCCAGACCAGCTCATCGGGGGGATCCGGACATGTTTCTAGGCCAGCTAGGAGATGTAATCAGTCCAGCATGTCCTGGGTCTCCCCCGGGAACTCCTCCTGCAGGGACGTGCCCAGAACACCTCACCTGGGCGTCCTGGTGTCCTGGTGGGCATCCAGGAGGCATCCTAACCAGATGCTCGAGCCACCACATCTCGATGTGGAGGAGCAGCGGCTCTACTCTGAGCTCTTCCCTGATGCTGCTGCTTTACTCTCATTTCCACATACTTTATGTTGTTTCACTGTTCAGTTGTCAGTCTCACAGATATGCCCAGCACACATGCTAATATTAGCATGCAGCACTGATCCTGATCCAAGATCAACGTTTGACACTCGAACTGAACTTCTTTGGAATTGCTCTCCTCACTTGCCACATTTCTATACAACTGCCAAACTTAAGGTAGGGTAGGAGGAGTTTTACTGGAGCATTTTTTACTATATTGCTTAAACCCCTCTCACACCGAGACTGCAATTCTAAAATATTGGATGGTGACATGTTCATCAAACCTGTGTTAATTGTTCCTTCCCCCCTAAATTCCCTCAACCCCTCTGGAGGAAGCATTGTGTCTGTCTGTCTGCCTGCCTGTGCATTGGATGTGTGGGTTCAGGGGAAAGTATTAAGAAAGGAGTTTGGCTTTTTGAAGTGTGTATTTTCAAAATATGGCTTACTCAAGCCATTTTTACAGGATATCCTACGTTACCTTTAAGGACAAACTTTACCAATGTCACAAGGTAACTTGTTTGAAGTAGATAAAACTATATTGAGAATCAGTGTGTGGCTGTGTAGAGTTGGTTAATATCTGAGGATGGGTAAACTAATTAAACAAATAAATAGTAAAAACTATTATATAATAAAATGTATTCTATATATTATATAATAGTTTCAAGGCAGACTTTAAACATTGCTCAGTTTACATTAGTCACTAGAGATTACAACCAGCAAAATGGTAACTATGAAGGCTGTAATAAGACTTGATGAGAAAACTCTGGTTTGGTTCATTTACCTTGTGAAAGCAAACAAACCATCGAGCATTGATCATAGCACAATGTTTGGAGTATCCATCCATCCATCCATTTTCTACCGCTTAATCCCAGAGCGGGGTCGCGGGGGGGCTGGAGCCAATCCCAGCTGTC
>JBAMHV010000018.1:12158191-12176176 GCA_037177535.1 Pseudomugil gertrudae
GATAGATAGATAGATAGATAGATAGATAGATAGATAGATAGATAGATAGATAGATAGATAGATAGATAGATAGATACCTTCATGAATATTGCATCATTTTCTTGGTGTTTAGTAGTTTTAACTTTGGATCAGTGACTGCTGAACCTTAGCTTCTATGATTATGTTTACAGAGCTGCACAAGTATATTTTATGTGAATGCTCACAGCCCGGCTCCACAACAGCTTTATGGTGGTGAGTCATGTCCACATAACAAACAGGCTCAGCATGGGAAAATACAGTTTCACTGTGATGTTAAGGCCAGAGTTAAGGTTAATACACTGGAGCTTTGTTTTGGCTTTTGTTCACACCTGAGGCTGAACATTTGGAGAGCAAACAGCTCAGGTGTCACAGTGGCCCTGAAGTGTAAAACACAACTAAATTAGACCAAGCACTGCAGCAGAGCAGAAAACGCAGCAACATTTCAGAAACGTGTTGACATTTTATTTTGTAGAAAAGGTAGCGGGAACTTCATATAACACAGCTTCTATACTCATCGTGCTTTATTCTTTGTAGTGTGGCCTCATTGTTTGAAGGGACATGATATGACTACATCATATGAAGAATTATACTCTGTGGTTGTCTTTATTTCCTCATGACTTATTTTCCACTTTTAACCTAACTTTGCAATTAAAAAAGTTGTTACCATGGAGAGTTTTTCAGAGGCATGAAATAACATTAATTTGAATTAAACATTGTTTTTGTTTTCTTGTAGCGATCTTCTTTCTTCTCATCCCTGCTTTGTAATTAATGCTTTAGTCAAACAGACACACAATTTCTGCTGGGAGACACAGGAAATGTCATGCATCATCCATAAGGTGCAAATTAAAAATCTTACCCCTTTTCTTTCCAAAATGACTTTGGTATGTTTTCCTCAATGCCAAGATTCTTCCAGAAAGTGTGTAGAAATAATTACAGCCGTAATAAATTGCAATAAGCACTGAAGATTACAAAACAACTGAGTCAGACAGTAAGTTTTGAAGATTGTTAATTATTGTCTAAAACATGTGAAACTCTTGATGATGCAGACGTGATAAGTAACTCATGATTTCTTCATACCTATCTGTTGCTAAGGTTCATGCAGTATCAGCAAAATTTGAGAACCTTAGGAGAAGGCAAGTGGAGATCGGTGACACCCTGATAAACACCGGAAGGGAAAACTAATATGAGCCATATGCAAGCTCTCTGAAAGTTAATACAGTAGGCGATGTCATCAGAGACGCACTGAGATGGAGCCTGTGCCACTACAGGATTGCTCAATGCTTGTGTCACCAGGAGGCTGGACTGGTCGGGCGGAGTGTTTGAGCTCAGAGCTCAACATCATTGAGACTCACTCACTCACTCTCAGTCTCTGAGTGTGTGACGGTCTCCCTTTCTCTCTCTCTCTCTCCCCCTCTCTCTCCCTTTCTCTCCGTCTCTCTTTCTCTCTCTAAACTCTGAGGGATCGGAATTCTCTCACAAAAGTAGACTACTCGGACCTCAGAGCCACAAGCTCTCCAGAAGGACGTGGTTTGGATTATTAAACCAACTGAAATCCGCTGAAGTTTCATCTGCCAGCTTTAATGGGTTTGCCACGAAGACATGGAGCGCACGGTTTTTAACCAATAACACATCCTAAACAAAACACGTATCTATATTTTTTTGTATTATTTATTAATTTTTTTCACGGTGAATCGGCCTGTCAAGATGAACTTGCAGTGGAGCACTCCGGCACCTTGCATCCGGAGAATTGCGCACAAGCGCCTGGACTCAGACGATCAGCCACCGGCCAAATGCGCGAGGCTGAGCGCCGAGGGGGGAGACACGCAGGGACTCCTCGGAACGTCACCCGGGTCCCCGGTTAGCCCCCTTGCACACCCTATCCCCCTGATCCACCAGGGGCCGTCCAGAATAGGACCGTTTCTGCTTCTACCTCTGGCAGACCGGGAGAGCATGCACAGCGCGATGAACACCGATACTGGAGATGAGCTACTGTGTAAGGTATGCGCAATGCAGCCGTTGTGCAATTTCTTTCAATGAATGATGTTTCAAGACGTTGCTCAATAGCCCGTCTGACATGTTATCCGTATTTAGCAAATGTAATTCTCACGCGAAGTGTGTGTGTGTGTGTCACACTTTGCGTAATAACAGTGTTGCTTCGTGATTTTTTTTTAAATGACTATATAAGGCTGTTTTATTGAAAATCCGCTGTGTATGGAGAACACCGAGGCGCATGCAACGCTATGTGGCTCTGTGTTGTGGAAACACAGCCAACCTTTTGAAGTCTCATCCCATCCTTTAGCTCAATGGCTTCACACTGTCTGTCAACTCGGCTCGTTTGCATACACGTCACTGCAATACGCCACGGTGTGACACACAGAAATGCAAACATGTATGGCAAAAGCTGCACTAAGAGATAAGGATCTGAACAGAGCCCTTCACTACTCCACAATGCATGAGTTTACTTTGCACGACCTGCAGGGGTTTGGTGTTGTGGGTTATTAAAGTTAATTACTTTACACTTGAGTGACTCATTTGTTATGCTCTTGCACAAGCAGTGTATTAAAATCAGAGCATTTTTTTTTGTATATATACGTATTATAGGATCTTTCTTCTTATAATTATTAGGACAATGCTGACACCACCCCTCCCCTCCTCTCTCTTTTTCTCTCTCTGTGTGTGTATTCCTAATTTCCATCTGCTCCCTTGCCCTTCCTTTTCCTCCTCTCTGGTCTTCCTTCCAGGTCTTTGATATGGGGGTATACCAAGAGAAGATCAGAGCCTATGGGATTCTGCCAGCTCACAAGAACGTGGCTGGCATCAAGGACATCATCCTTGGCGAACGCAAGGCCTATGTGTTCTTGGATAAGGACTTTGGGGACATGCACACCTTGGTAAAGAGCAGTCGCCGGTTGGATGAGGAGCATGCCTGCAGGCTCTTCCATCAGGTTGCTCAGGCCGTAGCACATTGCCACCAGGCAGGCATTGTGCTGGGTGACCTCAAACTGCGCAAGTTTGTCTTTGCAAATGAAAAAAGGTGAGTTGGTTTTTATATGTATAGTTTCACTCCACATGATTGAAATGATTATTGTTAAAATCACATGATAATGAGAATTTCTCAAGATCGTGCCCTTAAAAGCAACCATTCTTATATATAGGATGAGACCAGTCATACTTTAATTAGCTGGGAGGAAGATTGGTTGGGTTGATTGTTGAAAGAGAAAGTTGGTAAAATTAGTCAGAGGCAGAGCAGAGGAGAGTCATGTCTTTATCACTATATAAAAATAATTCACTCATCAGTCATGAGTTCATTGCAGTTTGCAACTTTTCCACTAGATGTCACTAAATTCTGCACATTACCACATAAATGTGGAATAAATGTAATGGTGCTGTGCTGAATTCTTCCCCAAATAATTCAAGAGATAAAACATCTACTCTTACTCTCTGATATTTTCCTTTATATAATCCAGCCATAATTATGTCAAATTAACTTAATCTGAATGCTAACCTAAATACTTGGAGAGTAGTGGCACATGCCAGTGAAAACATGCTGCAAACATGGCAGCAGCTAATACACACAGGCCATGTGTGCTGATATCGATGTGGGCACAGATAGAGTAGGAGGTTCTGTACTTGTGGAGGCAGACTGTTCAGCTTCCCAGATTTTCACCCTCTCTGTCTGTCTCCCTTCCTCGCTTGTCAATGTGTCTCTTTGTATGCATTTTGTATTTGTTTTGCATGTTTGTGTGTGCGTGCATGTGTGAATGCAGTGGGTGGTATTTTGGCAGAGCCATGAGACGACAATCATATCCTTCTGCAGCCTGATATCTTAGAAAACATTTATTACTCATCATTTATTAATAAATTACATCATGATTATGCTGCAGAGTAAGTGATGCTTCCAACAAGGTTCCATTCATATATACTCTTTCATCCAGAGGAGTAGTTCAAAGCATTATTCCTTGAATTGGCTCCCACTCATATTCACCCACACATGCACACACACATGCCTTAATCTCTGAGTGCTGCATTCTGTTCAAGAAGACATAAAATCCCTGCTTACAAAACTATTTGTCACCTCTTTGCCCTTGTGTCACCCTGTTTCCTGTAAGCATTCGCTGATCCCACACAACCCCTCCTCCCCGTTCGGCTTTCCAAAGGCTCTTTTTTCACCAGTAACATTTTCCAGCTATGATCTCTGGGTTCACCAGGTCACAATGGACGAACGAGAGCAGACAGGCAGCGAGAGAAGTTGAAGTTGGTTGTGTCCGTCTGATAGCTATACAGCTGCAAAGCGATGAGTCACAGTGTATATGAGGAGAGGGGAAGAGAAGGGAGGGTTTCATGGCTCATTTTCTTCCTTTGTGCGTGTGTCCATACATGCATGTTTGTGTTTTGGCTGATTGCACTCTGACTGACCGCTGACACTGTGATCCATTCACGCTCAAATAGCTTTTTGCCTGCAGCTCCGTATTGTGTTAGCAAGGTGATGCTTTTGAAATATTGGCAAATTGATCAATTAAGATGCAACATGACCGTTTCTCTTTCACACAAACATCTCTTTGAAATTTGGGTGATGACATAGCGCGGATCTTTCTGCGGCTTTGAAAACAAGCCTGCAGGTTTTGCTGATAACTCTAAATACTGGCGTGACATCATGGAGCGCTGCTGTATTCATCTTAATCTCAGCTTTCTTCCAATCACTGACAGATGTCAGCATGAGTGTGTTACGCTTCTGCATGACTTCATTTATTCTGTCATTCATTCCTAAAAAAAAAGTCATAACCGGGCATCTCTTAAACCGTAACGCACATGATGTGATGCAATGTTCTTGCCAACAATGCAGCATTTTAGCCAAAGACACAGAAAGTCACAACAATTTTACAAATGCTGTCTTTTACACAGATACACACACACACACACACGCAGTGCAGATAGAGAAGCCAGTTTAGGAAAGGTGAATAGCACTGTGAAGCATGCAGAGCTTCACTGCTGGGCCAGCCTTCCCGTGCGTCACTGATGTGGCAACAGCCATTTGAGGGTAATTATGGGATGGCTGGCGCCGCCAGAGTGGGACCCAGGTGCAGATAGCCTCAGCTCGAGACAGAGCCAGAGAGAGGAGGAGAGAAGATATGTTCTCTCAACAGAAGGATGAGTCACTCTCTCCACCCTTCAAACTCTCTCTGCTCTGCTTCCTTTTCTGCCTCCATTTCTCCTCTGCTGACTTATCTTCAGTATCGGTGTATTTAAATATAATTTGCTTTTTGCCTTAGTTCTTTTCTCTGTCACTATCCATCCCGTCTGTGTACGTCTATTTGTCCTTCCAGCCGATATGATGACAGAAGCATCTCACAATGGCAATTCCAGAATTTGAGTCAAAACAGAGCACATTTAGGGCCTGTTAGGGGCCTTTGCAATCATTTTGTAAGCACCTTGCACTGATAAATATCTCTTTCTGCAAACACGCTCTAGCAATCTGAGTTTCTTTGATGCAGGACTAAGTGTCTGTCCCATCATTAATAGGGCTAAATATAGCATAGTGCATGTGAGTAAGGAAGGAAGGGGAGTGTTGGACTAATATATTTATATGGGTGTTTATGTCACCATGTTAGTGCCAGGAAATCATTCAAAATTTGCTTAGACAGCTCTGTTTCCTAAACCACACTCCCTCTTCTGCTGTTGGGTCACAGTAAGTTTGTTGGAGTGTAAATTGCGTATCTATGTGAGTGACTGACTGTCCATCTGTCGCTGCACAGAGTAAGGCTGGACGAAGAGTGCCCTAAGCATTCGTCCTAATTTACAGTATAACTGAAGCCTTCAGACATGACTGCACTTGTGGGCAGATTGTGCAGTACAGATTGTGTGCTCTTAAAGGTCAAGCCAAACATCCTGACGTTATTTTAACTTTGTCTTCACAGGATGCATGTGAGGTTAGAAAGTCTCGAGGACTGCCGTGTCCTGGAAAACCCCAATAACGATTCCATGTCCGACACCCATGGCTGCCCTGCCTACGTCAGCCCAGAGATTCTCAGTGGCTCCACACCGTACTCCGGCAAGATGGCTGACATGTGGAGCTTGGGAGTCATGCTGTACACCATGCTGGTTGGCCGTTACCCCTTCCATGACCCGGACCCGGCAACGCTGTTTTCCAAAATTCGCAGAGGCCAGTGCTGCTTGCCAGAGAGCTTGTCACCTAAGGCCAGGTGTCTGCTCCAGAGCCTGCTGAGGAAGGAGCCCTCAGAGAGACTCACAGCGACTGAGCTGCTCTCTCACCCGTGGTTCCACCTGCCATGGTCATCCCAGGAAGTGGCATTGAGGGAACAGGAAGTGAGCTCGACAGAACAGATAGTGCCGTCCTTTGACGTGGAAGAGGACGACAATCTGTTCTGTTGACGGACTCCATTCAGCATTAAACTGAGGGACCAAACTAAGAGTTGCTAAGAGGGACTCACATTCGTTTTGTACATTGGCACTTTTTAGAACCCATTTATTGTGTGTACATACGACCCCCTCAAGCTTTCTACAAAACTAACTGTACTGTATTTTGTTGTCATATACATGTTACTTGCTAAGGGCATTCTTCACAATGATTTTTCATTGTGCTTCTATATGTGCGTTTTGAAAACATATTTGGTGCTAAAGCAAAAACAGTAAGCCAGACTTTTTCAGATCAGGTAGAAAAAAGATCTCTGCAGGCTTCTGTGAGCGTATCACAGAAACTCAAAGCAATCAATGCTGCTTGCTCTCGGCTCAAACCCACAACGCTTCATAAAGCATTAGCCCAATCTCGAACAGAAGTCAGGCGAACAGGCAAAGATGTTGCTCCTCTCACCCTCCGACAGGGCTGCAGGCTTCACTAGCTGAATCACCGACCGACTGGAGGACAGGCCAAACACAAGCCTGATGTCTTGAAGCAGACAGTGACATAGAGTGAGAAAGATGGTTAGCAAGGGGCTGATGTGTCATCCACAGCGTGACACGATGGAGATGTCTCACTGCCAATCTGGCAACATCTCAGCAAACGGAGAGCACTTACAAATCTCACACTATGTGCAGAAGGTTGAGAAAGGCAGGGTGCTGCTGGTGTAAGACTGGCAGAAAAATGTGAAAAACTTCTCACACAGTCAACAATAAGTAGTGACACCAGGCTTACACAAGTACTTGTAAATGGCTAGCATTTGAAACTGTTTAACTAAACTATTCATTATGAAATTCGCTCACAGCTCAATATTTTACATAAAATATCTTTTTTTTTGTATCTTTGCAAACAGATGTCAGATATTTAATTACAAAAATGAGTGTGAGAACTGTTCAGCAAGGCCTAGTAAAACCGAACGCTCATACTTCTGGTTTGAAATACGATGCTTGAAGTAGCACGGATTTAAGAGACAGTCACATGCCTCAGCAGCATCTGATCGTTGGATACTTTAAGATTTCAGTAACAAAAGTACAAATACACTCTGAAATTCTTCTGAAAGACGAAACGGGAGCTGTTTGGAATGGGGTCAAGACACAAACAAGGCCAATGCAAGAATGAAAACTTTAAAAGGTTAAAACAGCGTTGCTAATTTTGTGTCAGGACGTAGTGTTAAACGGTTCTGAGCTGTGCTGAGTGGCCGCCTGTGCTGCTGTGTTTCATAAACTGAATGAGATTGAGTCGGTCGCAGTCAGACGTTATTCGGTGTTGGCAGTCTGTTGATGACTCAACACTGAAGCGTGTCTGAAGAGACTTGTTCTGACCTTGGCTGGAAGAATCTGCTCAAACTGTTTCAATTCTTTCATGGTAATTTTTCTTTTTTTAAACATTTTTCTTCCAGTTGAAAGGCTTGAGTTCACGGAGAGCCTATCAGTTATGTGATGTATCGAGCTGTAAACTAAGATGTATGTTATTGATTTCTGACAAAAGGATGGACATTTACAGAGCAACTTTAAGCCTATAACTGGCTATTTTGCTCTGATACAATAATGTCAACAGTGCTAGTAAACTGGGCATATCGTTCTGTGTATTAACTTTCTGGGTCATGTAGTAGCCTATGACAACATCTTTTCTGTTTATTTAATGACTTTTTCTCATCTGCTAGAGGTGGAAAGAAACCTGTGATGATTTGCATTGTTTCTCACAGAGAAGTAATTTAAAAGATTTATGATTTTCTTGCTGGTTAATGCATATAGAGTGAGTCACGCTTTCATGTGATGTGTAGAGTAAACTGACACGGGTGCACAATCTCAACATTGCACTGTGAATTATGTATTTGTGACACAACCTAAAGGCTTTTATGAGTCTATACAGGTTACACACAAAAGTTATATTTGTTGTATAAAATATGTAAATATGTATATTTGAAATATGTGTGGAGTTGTTGAATAAAAATCCTCATTTTTCATATTCACATGGCCTGTTTTTAGGTTTGTTTTACGGCTGTTTCTTTTCCTTTTCAGCACACTCCCATGCAGACACCTTCACAGTTCAACTGCATGCCTTGAATGTTTTCTCGAGCCAATTCACGCAAATCTTTTTGTGCTGCGAGGGAGAACAATTTGCTCATCTCCATCATTGCTTTCACTTTCATCCTTAACAGGACAAAAAAAAAACACTTCACGTCTTTCTCCATTTCTTCCACTCACCGTTTACTCTTCTCTGACCTTTGTGTAATGTAACATTTAACTCCTCAAACACACAAATGTCAATAGTGGGTCAACATCTTTTCCTGGAACACACCAGAGGCAGCAGAGGCTTTTGTTCTCATTCTTTAATCTTCAGGTTCAGCAATAACCAAAGGAGCTTCAGGTCAACCCATCAAACTCCTAACACAATTTCAGCTCACATTTAAACCCTCTTTCATATGGAGTCCACTTTTGCTTTACGAATAATTTCTTTGACCTATAAGAGCTTGGCATGTCTCCACCTTCTGCGTGTTATGACTACCCGAGGCACGGCTGGCCGGGGCTTGCGTAAGCGTTGTGTTGCCTGTGTGTTCTACCTACATGTGTGTGTGTCTGAGTGTGTGTGTACGTGTGAGCACAAGAGTCAGATTAGGTATCAACAGGGTAGCTGAAATGCCTGGGCGGCTGGGAAGCTGCCAAACCAACTATTGCTTAACACATCAGAGCTGCGGCTCCTCCTCAAAGGATGACGGTTGGGCACCTTAAAAGTAGGCTAGAGTGCTGGGTCAGGTAATAAATACCTGGAGAAATGTGTGGAAAAAGTTTATTTTCAAGTGAATTAAGAAAAGACATTTGTTTTGGGATATGGGGGATTTAATATTGCAGGTTTTTCTCAGTAGGAACTTTATGTTTAACAAAGGGATATGTGTAGATCTTGTAATCTTAATCTCAACAAGAAAAGGCATGAGTGTCCTTCCAGATATTAGGCTTAAGCAAAGTTTTGTGGTGACTGGTGAAATGGGGTTAGGTGTTGCGAAATCTGTAAGATCATCTTTTCTGTTGGCCACAAGTGTAAACTTTATCCTTCCTTTTGGTCGGGGATCAAAAAAGTTTCCCAACCACATAATCTTTCAAACAACACACCTCACCAACTTCCTCATGACGTGTTGGCTCTCTCGGTTTATTGTCACACACATCATTAGTTTCTCCCAAGTTCCTCTGTGAGCTCATTTAGCAGACTCAAAATTGCAGAACAGCCTTCACTATAATTCCAGCTGCTATTTAGGGACTGTTTTTGGTGCACATGTCTCCTTTTGGAGTTTTTGCAGTTCAGATGAGAGAGTTTATCTCTCCATGTGGAGTAAAGTGAAAGTTTGAGTGGAATGGTGTAATATAAGCATTCTGCTGCCCTGTTTGTCACAGTTAATCCATACAAGGAAAGGAAGAAGTAGATCTGACAGTAAAGCACCTGCTCCTGTCTCCACACTGAGATGAGAGTAAGTATTGTGTCTTATCCTGGAATTTGTTGGCTCGGACCATCACTCCACTGATGCAATGGAAAGAGCCCCTTGTTTAAATGACTTTTTGACCTGATTGAGTTCATAAAGTAAATCCCGACAGGAATGCTGTTCTGATCGTTGTACAGAGGGGAGTGCATGCTTATAATAAGAAAGGTATTTTCACCTTTCATCTTTAAACACAAAGGCATAACTGGAATGCTTGAGCAGAGTTATGATCTCTGCTGCTGTCTTGTGGAAGGACAGAAAACTACAACTCAGATAACATGCAGGCTGATTTTATTACCACAAAGTCAGGATGTGATGGGAAATGTGAAAACTACCAGAGGGAAATCTACTCCAAATACTGATTAGTCATAAAAGAGAATTTTCCTTTTTTTTATCCTATTATATTTTCATGATGATTAGATTATGCTCCCCGTTACAAAACATGCTGAGACAGAAGAATCAAAGATATTGGAGATTTGCTGACCATCAGGCGTAAAAAAAATAATAATATTATTATTCACAAAAAAATCTTAAATATATCATGTCAGGCTTTTTTATGGAAGTTAAAATCCTCCAGAGGGCAAAGTCTTAAAACCAGAAACTAAAAGGTTCTTGCTTTCTCTTTAAAAATAAATTAGATTAACACAGGCAAAGTTAAAAATGTATCATTTGTGTTCTGATGAAACCAAACTCAAAAATAAAACTGATGTTTCTGGAAAATGTTGAGTCAGTAGAAAACAATGATATGAACTGCAAGCCTTAACTGTGATGCGATAGTCCACATAGCCAACTTGCACATCTGTGAAGGTACGTCATTCATACTAAACCATACAATATAAACTTGTTTATTCTGTTGAGAGGCTCAAATTGGGGGTTATGTACTGTTACCTTGCTGATATGCTTCATTATGCTGAATGAATGATAGGAATTAATGAATAATCTACTAAAGATGTAGGGCTTGTTTCTTGCTGTTTAATAGACCCAATAATAATATCGCTCCTCCATAATGGTCACAAATTTAACAGGGAAGCTAATCAGCCAGTAGTAATCAGCAAATTAATCAGCATTGACAAATGTCATTACCTTGCAGCTCTGCTAAAATGCACAAAAAGGATATATCTTCATCGTTCCAAACCAATGTGAGTCCCCGCTGGCGGTAGATTAGACTCTTGGGTGTTCTCAGGGCCAACATCCTCTAAAACCCAAAGAAAAAGACTGAAAGTGTTTTTTTTCTTTGATGTTTCAAGTGAAATGACACCTATGGATGTTGTGTTATCACGTTCTTAAAGAAGAAAACATGGATGTGATGATGACACTAATGTGGACGGCCTGATTTACAAGGTTTGTTCATCATCATTTCCCTGACATATTGCCATTCTCTCTGCTGTAAACCTGACTTAATGCTAAATGTAATCCACAGTGTAGCGTTTTTCCACAGCTGAATTTTCCACATTTGCACATCTGAAACTCTGAAGCTAAAGTTGATTTGAGTACATGACGGGATATTTCTAAGTTGAAAATTCTTTGAAACAAACTGTTGTGGTGACACAAACAACTGTTGGTGCACATTATCAGAAGGATGTGGTTACTGACAGTTTTGTTTCACATCATTGTGCTAGTTAAATATTTTCAAAGGCTCTGTTTAGAGTATCTTCTCTACCAGAGGTAGAGTCTTCTCTACGCACTTCTGTTAATAAATCTACAGTCATGTGAAAAAAATGAGACAGCATCAACATCAAAAAGCAACTCTGAAATAATATGAGTGAGACACTCCTTGTAGCAATCTGCTGTGGTCAGACAGAGCAACATCCATCACTACAACCTTGGAAATAATCTGACATCGATCTGAGGAAAGTGAACCCCCACGCCTCGATGCAGAACTCTTTCCACTGTGACATGTTTTAGTGGTTTCTTACATGCACCACTTGTTTCCAGTCCTGCAAGAGCATCTCGGTGGGATTAATATCCAGGCTTTAACAGTGTTATTCCAGGACTCTCCACCTCTTAGTTTTCAGTCAGTCCTTGGTGGGTTTACTGGTGTGGTCTGGATCATTGCCATGCAGTTTCTAGTTTTGCTTCAGCTTTTTCTGCTTTTACACATGGTTGCACATGTTCTTGAAGCCCCGTCTGATACACAGTAGAATTCATGGTAGATTTTATGCTGGTGAAGCAGCCAGGTCCTGCTGCAGGAAAGCATTCCCAAACCATGACTGTTCCCCCTCCATGCTTCACAGATGATGCAAGGCCCTTTTTACCGTAACACTGTATTTGATTTACGCCAAACACATCTTCTGTTCTGGTGTCCAAATAATTCAGCCTTAGACTCGTCTTAAAATTAAGTCTGGCTTTTATGTTCTTTTTAGAGAGAAGAGGTTTCCTACTTTCACCTCAGAAAAAAATTAAACTTGTGTAGTCACTTGTAGCCCAGGTGTAAAGTCCTGTAAAGATATTTTAGGACTTTTGATGATTTTTTTAGCATCTTGCAGTCTGCTGGGGGCGAACTTGCCTGGGGGGGAACAGATCTGGGCATGGAGGCAGTTGTTTTGAACCTTCTCCACTTGTAAACAGTTTTCCTGATGATGGAATGGATGATGTTAAATTCACATTCTTCTTCCCAGAGGACTTTAGACAGCTTTTTGGATCTTACAATGGTGTTCATTCTCACTTGAACAGACAAGGGCACAATGTCTTGCAGTTTAAATAGGACACACATCATTTAAAAGGCTGGGAAACAATGTTCTGATTGTGTGGATATTATTCGATATGTCCGTATTTCAAAATGTAGCACTTTTAAGCGGGAATGTGTGTGTGGGTGTTTTGATTTATTCTTCTTGAGAAATTGAATCATTTTAAAATGATATTCTACAGATAATCTTAAAGAAGGTTTTTCTTCATTTTTAATTGTTCAGCTATATTACATGTATCCCTCATTGTTGTTAAAAATAATTTTACATGTCCAAATGTCCAATTATGTTAAAAAATTCACAAGATGTCATCAGGTGACCTAATCATTTTCACATCACTGTTTAAGGAGCACATAGATCAATACGGGTATTATTTCAATCCTATTCAGTAGAAATGTCAGGTTGTATACATTTGAGATTTAGCCCAGGGATTTAAATTCAGGGGTGAAACTACTTTAAGCCATTAAAAAAAGCTACTGGTGACAGTTAACCCTCAATGAATTAAACAGAAGTGTGATATTTCTCTTTAGAGTGAGCTTAAGTTGTGTGTTTGTTTGCTACTCCTTAGTTTTTTTAACTGTTAAAAACAAATGAGACGTTGAACACGTGTTAATAACATTTCAAAACATAGATAACATCAAAAGCCCAGTAGAGGGCAATGTTTTCATGTGAGTTGAACCCATTGCTGGTCCTTTGACTCAAGAGTCACAGGAGGGGTTGCTAAATAATAACAGAGGGATTCAGATTTAACTATATGAGAGCCTTTCCACCTGATGGGTGCCATTTCCATCCCGAGGACATTTTATGTATAAAGCACATAAAAATGAATTGTAAAATTCCTTTTCTTACTTAGCGAACTGTTCTGCACAATGATCTAATTCCAAATTTAAGATATGTGCTGGGACGAAGACATAAAACTTTTCCACTGTCCCTCACAAAATATGATTATTACAATTTTAATCTCTTTTTTTTTTTGCATTTCTGAGTATTTTAATGTTTCATCAATTCTTTACAAGTATTATTTTCCAAACTAATCAGTATTTTTTTGGTAAACTACTTGATTCATCTGGAGCATCCTACAAGTCATGTGCACCACAAGAAGTATCATCAGTTGGATCTTCTGAAGGCCATGGAAAGACTAAAACTAAGCTCTCTCATTTATTTTCTGTATATTTGGTCATAGTTAAAATATTATCAAAAAGGTCCATCTCAGCAAACTGCCCTTATTTTACAGACTAAATGGCCTGAATCAATCAGTAAATGGTGGCTTTTCTCTGTAAAGACATTAGTGTTCAACAATCTTTCTTTTCAAGATTAAAATATGATAAAAAAATATATATATTCTTTTTACATAATACAATTATGTCAGAGTCTAATAAAGGAGGCGGGAGGGGGTCCAAATTCCTGTTTTAATAGTAACTGTATCTAAATGTCATAAAACTGCTAAGATGTTTCCATGGTGTGGTGGTGAGTGAAAAATGCATCAAATTTATCCATAAAATTTTAGAGGAAAATTTGTAACTCAATATCACAAAACAAGGTTTAAAAATGTTAAAGTTTTGGATCTGTCAGAAGGTCAGGAGTTCAGCTCTAATGGACTGTTTTAACCTTAGATGTGTGATTTAATTTGATATGAAGGTTGTAGCTTCATATCCACATGTTTCCCTAATGTGGAGTAGTAATTAACTGAATTTAATGGTGTTTTTTAGGTTAAAGTTTAGGAATATATGGCGAAAGGAGTTACACTAACCTGCAGCAGTAAGACTTGACCTGAATTCAACCAAAGTTCTGCTAACGCAGAAAGAGCCACATGCTCAGGAGGGTTTCAGCACGTAACAATGAAAGACACCACCAACAGACAGGTCCAGCATATTTCTACATGGCTTCAGTACACATTTTCTGTCAGTGTTACCAATTTGCAGCTTAGTATAAATTCACAAAGAGTTGTAAATGCATTTTACTGCTTTTTACTAGTAAGCATTTATTTTTGAAGATAAATTAAATTCTGTACTTTCAAGCAGAAAGTTTAAGGAAACAAGTTATTTTATTAAAGTCATCAGGTTTTGATTCCACTGTTATAAAAACCAAATGTGTAGATTAGATAATTTAAATTTTCACATAATTTCTCTCCATTTCATGATGTTTGAATGAATCAAATCAAATACATTTTTATTTAAAAAGCACCGGATGTGTATCGGAAACTTCTGTACATAATAAAAACCATCTGTATTTGACTCTAAATACAAAAAACTATTTATTAAAACGCCTAATCTTTTTTTAACCACTGAAATTATCTTTCTCCAGGCTGAATATAAAGAAACCGAACATACATGTTTCCCATAAGCTCAACATTACATCCATTTATCTCTAAAAGCTGCAGCAGAATGAGAAACAGCCTCAATGTTTTTCCAGCCATGAGCTCAGTTGTATGTTTTCCTGCTGTTTCTTAGAAAAGCATTATTGCACCAGCAGCACCGTGTGCTCAGGCTGTAGTGTTGACATCATCCCTGACTCAATGCTGCTGCTAATGGAGACAATGGGGTATACCATAATGTGTCCTGAGAGCTTTGTGTAATTCATGAGACTGTGCTGACATCAGTCTGAGCTGATCTGCATTTTTGGTGCTAACGTAATATTCTTATGGGAAAAACTCTAATTATTCCAGAATGGGAAAATTCAAGTCCATCCTGGCATGAACTGTGAGAAAGCTTTAAAAATAATGTGATGAAATCTTGAAAACTGTGAATAATACAATCAAATACCACTTATTCACACTATCCTGTGTTTTAAAAGTGTAGTAATAATTTGTCTATGTTTTGGAGGCTAAAGAATAAAATGAAAATAAGAAAATAACCTTGTAAAAAGCAAAATACTCAAGACATCTTCTCTCCTTAAGTACAAAGAGGTTTTTACTCTTCTTGATAGTACTGAAATTAAGCATAAGTCTGCTGCCACCCTGCAGAGTTCTCACCCATCCTCTTCTGCATTCATGCTTCATGATGCACATGGTATCTGTGCTTTCAGGGTTGCCTGGTTTAAAAGGCACAGTGTCAACCCACTCAAACACCTGAGTGTCTAGTTTTCATCTTCAGACTTCAGAGTTTGAATAAAACAACATCCCCTCTGTGATTTTATGGTAAGTGCTATTAATTTGAATTCAACTGGATATTGGAATAAGCAAAACAATTACACCAACATATTCATCACTTTTTTCAAGCAATGGTAGAGAAAAAACTTTACATTGCCTAAAGAGATTAAACCAAACAAAGCACAGTGTAAGGGAGATTGGCCCTGCCACACATAATATATTAACTATACCAATATACAGTGGCAATGTCATGTCTCTAAGCTTTGTAGGTGATCTCTAAATGCCAAGCATTTCTAGGTTTTGGATTAAAAGCTGAGCACATAGGTTCCATTGTGCTTCAGAGAAATTTCTCAGATCAGCTGTACTCAGCAGCAGCCGAATTCCAGCTTGTGCATTAGTCCAACTTAAAATTAAACCAACATCCTGAAAAACACTGTGCATATGCACAGAAGCTAAGAAGTTGGTGAAGCACAACTTAGAGGTTACTAAGTAAATACAGTAACTAGAATTATATATTCTGTTTTAGAGCAGTAGTTCTCAAACTGGGAGGTCAAGACCACCATGGCAGTAGCAAGATCATTTCAGGGCCTTGCCAGATAATTATTAAAAAATTACCCTCAATTATCACTTAGATGTATTGTTTCAACTAGAGTTTTAAAAATTAAACCATCAATGCAGAGGTAAATCTGTTAAATTGGCAATTTTTTAACACATAAGCAACAAAGTTAATAGCCTATACCTGCTGTGTTAAATAACTGCATCATCTCCAAGAGAGAATCTGACTTTAGGCACACATTTTGAGGATGTCTGCAATATGACCCATCTGATATATCACACAATTAACCACTTAGATATTATGTGTGGGTAGGGTCATGAACACCTGCATATTTTGGTTGTGTCTCAAAAGGTTTGAGAGCCACTGTTTAGTGAACTGCATTGCTGCAATTTCATCTGCATGACAAAACCACCTGTACAAATTGTTTTGCACATTCAAAGCAACAAAGCAGCTTTAAATATTCATCCTCGCTATGTTTCTATGTTCTCGCCACCTTCTGTAAAAATATGTAGCTTGCTGTTTAGGTTTCCTCCTGCTGCTGGTGAACGTAAAAAGGTGAAATTGAACCAAATGAAACATTTGCAAGATATTTCATGGTGGTAGGAGTTTAAGAAGGTGCAGTTAGGTCAGTCAAAATGTACATTTTTACCCCTTTAACATGCAGAATCTCTTTGCTGATGAGTCCCCACTGCAGGCATGACATCTCCTTAAAGTTAAAGATTCAGAGATGGCATATTCATCCTTCCTGTACTCTGCAGTAAATTCTATCTGATGACATGGTTGCTTGTTGTAAACACAAATAAATAAGGGTGATTTATTGCACTATCCCAAAGCTTTCTAAACAGACTCTCTGATAGGCACTGAGACCAACCTGGACCCCATCAGAAATTACATGACCAAGGACTTTTAGGGAAGTTTTCTTGCTTGTTTACCTTAAAACATAGTGGTTTACTTTGCTCCCTAACTCAGTGAACATCTTTAAAATATTGCTGCCCGCAGTCAGATGGCTGATAATATCATCCAAGAATACAAAACAAGTACAAGTGCAAGTCCAAGCCAAAGGACATTACCATGTGTAGCCCATACGGACCGACAAAAGTCTCAGCTCAGAAATCTTCAAACATATCCACTTGCCTGTATCTACTGCTCAGATCTAGAACTTAGTACATAAAAGCTTTAGCAGAGGCTTCAAGTAGTGATTGGCGGGGATAAGACAAACATTAGTATGTGCTTTGGCATTGAGTTCATTCACTTGTAGAGATACCCAATATAAAAATGACAGTTCCATCATGCCATTTTACAAAAGGTCTTTTAACACTTTTTGCTGCTGTAGAAATAGTCAGCAATGTTTCTAATATTTGGTGTGTGTGGTGGATCATGTCTGGTGGCACAGATTTTCTCACTGCAATGAAACCTTCTTATAAGCTTTTGCTGAATCTCTCCTTCATGAAAGGTTTTGAACCTGCTTTCTTCAAGATGTTTATTATTAGAAGAATAGGTTTTATTCAACGTCATTACAAATTATAGACCTGAGATGGAACAATATTGAGTATTTAACACATCAGACCAGGTGCTCCTTGGCTCAGAGTAATTATCAAATTAGTTGGGATGCTATCTATTCACTGATTGCTGATTAACACTGATGCCTTACACTGCTATATTAGTGTTTGTTGTATTTAGGGTTCGAGCCATACGAAGTATGGGAGAACCCTATTGTTATTGGAATGTTTTTTTTTTTTATTCTTCTTCTAA
>JBAMHV010000018.1:12188165-12202123 GCA_037177535.1 Pseudomugil gertrudae
CTCATGACAGAAAACACCACAGAAGGCTATTTAAGCACTTAGAAAAGTGATTTTTGCATGCAATGTCCCCTTTAAGAAGACAAAGACAGAAAGGTTATGTGAAAAGCACAGTAAGTACCTTATGATGCAACATAGTACTTTAACAAATATCTAAAAACTATGACATTTCATGCCAAATGATGATGATCATAATCAGCTTCCTGCTGGGCATGAGAGCTGAACCATGTTCTCACTGAGCTGTGAGACAGGAAGACAGCCTCCTGGGGTAAGAAGCGCTGAATGTGGTGACTGATTTCAAGCAGATATACTGACAATGTGAACGTAATAATCAAGTTTATTTATAGCATAGTGCTTACCTAAACAAACACTGCACACTGTTTCACATAAAACTGAAATAAAAGCTGAATGCAGCTTTACGTCAACAAAGCAAACAATAGTAGGAGAGTTCTTGTTTCTGCTAAATTATGCAAATTAACAAGTGTTTGTCTGTCACTCAGATTCCTTTGTGTTTTATTAATATCAAACAATGCAAAGTTGGTTTTCCCATGAAGTGGGAGAACATGGGAAAGTCTGCAACAGTTAACAGTTATTTAATGTACAGACCAAAACGTTTTTTTTTGTTTGGATCTTAAACAGCTTGAATTCAATTAAATTCACTATAAAGTTGGACAACTTTATGTTTTCAAGTCATTGACTGTGTCAGACTAATTATATTCCCTCTAATACAGGCTGCTAAAACACCTGTGTCTTAATCAGAATAATACTCTTCAGCATTAAACTCACTACACAAATAATTTAATCTGTATTATCTGCTACAGTTATTACTGTAATGAAATCTCTTGTAGCAGTGGAATTTCCTCTGCTTTGGCTGACTGACCAGGCAACCGGGTGAAGAAAATGTGCCTCCTGAGTGTGATCTCATTATTCTTGGCTTTACCCATGCTGTGAATATATAAAACAGACTGAACACGCATGGTTAGAGGATATCACACTTAATGAATACCAGAGTAAATCATAGCTGATTTTCTGGGTTAAGTTTTTCCAATTTACTAAGATTACAGATCAAGATGTATCTACTGGTTCTCCCAAGGTTTGACAGTACTGGTGAGAAAAACTGACCACTGGATTTTAAGAGTTTAAACCATCCATCCATCTATCCATCCATCCATCTTCTGCCACAGCTGAAGCAGAGAAGCTCAGACCGTCCCTTTTCCCAAGCCAGCTAAGAGACAAAGTATAAACCACCTTATGCCTGTCTCTGTCTTCCTTTTTGTTGCAGTCTGTAAGCCAGGTTGTAACGATCTTCTTGTCCAACAAGTCTGTCATATAAACCTTCCATGCAACTCATAATGGGATGCCTGAAAGTATCGGGCCATCGTTGGCACAATGGAAATAGAGGCATATTTACACCGGAGCAAATCTGTCAAATCTGCTGATTTAACAAACCACAAAGTCTCCATAACTAAAGAACTTGAAACATACCAAGAAAAGAGTGGCAGAAATTATCACAGGGAGGCGTAAAAAACAGTTTAGAGGCTGTTACGAAGATAACCGATTTATTGTGTTTATTGTATGTTATGTCTGCTGTTGTGGGTTTAATTCTGTGTGAAGCCCTTTGAGACAACATTGTTGTGATACTTTGTTGATTGTGTATTGAATTGAATTGAATTGAATTGAATTGAATTGAATTGAATTGAATTGAATTGAATAAATGTTATTCTAGGGTGTCTGTAATTGTTCATGTGTTTGAACTATTTCACTAATATGCAAGTTTAACTTTTAGTGTTTCCTTTTGCTGATTTAACTTGGAAATTTGATGAAACAGTTTCTATCATGCAGGATTTGTTCATTTGCATCTATTTTGGGAAAAACTTGAAGTGTTGCGAAACTTTATCATTATTTATATATTTATTTATTTTTATCCCACCAAACTTGAGTTTATGCATTTCAGAACCTGAAAATGACTTTATACTCTTTTGTGATCACCACAGGCTCCAAATCTAAAACTGCATCTTAATCAATTATCTATTTTTCCTCGTTCTACTTTTTTACGGATATTTCAAAGATCGGATTTGAACTCCACCACAGCCTCAAAAAGAGGTTTCTGCAGCTACAAAATCATGCTAAACTGATATTTAGTGTCTGTTGGGTCATGCTGAACCAGTGTTTCCCATTAGGGTTTTATAGCTTTTCTTTTAACAGTATTTTCCCTGTAAGGGGGATTTAAATCAGAGAATTTCTAAAATACACAAACTGAGATGTGACAATCCACAGATCCAATGAGTCTACAATACTTATTAACTTAATTTAAAGCTGTGTTTTTTGCAGTGCTAAACATACAGATTGTAAGGGACTATTTAAGGTTGTCTCCGAGATTTACAGCCTCAGCAAAGGTCAGAGTTCAGTTTACACATGAGGGAGAGGTGACCCAGGCAGCTGTTACCACTTGTCATTATCTGAGCATCTGGAAGGTTCAAATTTATGCTAAATGAGTGAATAGATGCTCATTTAGCCTAACGCACCCCCCAGACACAACCCAACAAATAGAAAGCTGAGGGAGTTACAGCAGAGGGTGAAATTTAATGGTTACAGATATGTGACGTAACAGGCAGGCTGACGTCCTTGTAGTCACAATTTTATGTACCAACACAGAGGAGTCAGATCTCTCGCTTGGCAGAATTGTTAGTGGCAGCACCTTAACTGCCTGTGGGGTCATTAGTACAGAAAGTCCACCATGCTGACACTGTTCACACAAAGAGCCACTTAAAAAGGACAGGTGTGGTAGTAATCTCAACTGTAGAGAGGAATTAATCCCATTCACACCAAAAACTGAAGTCAGGGAGGGGATCTAAGTCACAACTGGTTATCAGACATAAAATTCCAATCTTATGTTTGTATATTCAGACTTATTCTCAGTTTACCTGAAAAAAAATACTTTACTGAAATGAAAAATGAATAAACAAGGACATAGCTTGTGAAAGTGATTGCTGGCAATCCAACTCAGGTTTTCACTACAAAGATGACATTGGTGTGCATTTGGAGTAGCATCTTGGTCCCCAGATCTCCAAACAGATGGCACATGCCAGTTAGATCACGCTCTCAGCTGTCTGCAGCAGCCAGGCAGAGAAAGATTGTCACTCAGCCATTTAGCCTGCTTTGACACAATACTGGCCATTAAAACAAATATGTTCAGTTCCAACAGGACCTCAGGAGAATACACCGTAAGGCACATTCATGTTAGGTGTAAGGAGCTTTGTTGCTTCTATTCCCAATACTTTAGAAATATCAGATATCAGAAGACCTTCGTCTGTGTCCTCATCATGACCAAAACCATATTAGAATTACCAGAAAGAGCTGAAAATGACATTTTTTAAAACTTATAACATATAAATTTATGAAAATTAGCAGTATAGGGAATCAAACCTCTTGTACTTGTCTGAGCATCAAACTTTGAACAACGTAGTTTCATGAATTTTATGAACTTAAGGTGAAACTATAAATTCAAAGCAGAAGAGACACGGTGCAAATCGATGTAGGGAGTCTTGCTGCTCCTTACACCTCTCTGTAAGCTTTATTTTAAACCAACACTGACAAGTGTAGAACAGCCTGATTATTTCAGACACAGAGTCTGCTGAGACCGAGCAGCGTAAAAGCCAACACAGTGTGTGTCATAATGAGGACGTGAATGCAGCCAGAGGGCATAGTTCAGCTGTAATATGTCCTCCACATCTGCCAGATACATTGCATATGACACACACTGATGAATACCTTTTGCTCCACTCTGTTCAAATGTTTGCAAAGATGTTTTTCTGCAGAGGTAGAAAGGAAATATACTCTTTTAGTCTCAGAATCAGGACTCATTTTATACTAGGTGTTGGTCAGAATTAGCTGCCTGAATGTTTTTCACTTCAAAGTTGAACCTACCCTCGATAAGCCATGCGTACCCAGAATGAGCAGCTAATCTCTGGCAGGCACAATTTTACACATGACTTGGTAGAATTAAGGAAACATTTTCGGTGAAAAGGGGACGTTGTCAACAGGGATGCTTTGAAATAAAGTAAATAAAAGAGACCTGCATTTGGCAATTCCAAAAAACAGCAAAGTGATTAAACCTAAAATGCAAAATTAGGTAAACATTCAGATGTTAGACAAGAGTTTCTAATGGCTAAAGGATAAATCTAGGTATTTGCAAAAATACTGAAGTCTTAAATGTACTAAGTAGTCTCATTTGCCTGATCTAGAAGTGAATCGCTGCCTGCATACAGCTGTGTACACAGATAGGAGAGCAATAAAGAAAGACCTGTCAAACAGCTGTGTTCATAGACTTAAATATGCTTCCTTGTGCTCATGATTTAGCGACTCTGTTAAACAACATCACATAAATGTTCCTGTCCTGCCTTGTATCAAGCAGCAAACTGACTTTTCAGGTTCATTTAGATAGAAAAAGTTCCTGTGTAGTAAAACCTTTACAGTGATGGGTAATTCTGGTCCTCAAGGACTGCAGCCTGCAAGTTTTCCATGATTCCCTGCTCCAACACACATGAATTAAAATGGGTACAATTGCCTATCAGATTCTGCAGTGACTCAAATGACTCACTGCTTTAAGTCTCATTACACTTTTTCTTGCATCCCTGGTCCAGCACACTCGATTCAAATCAAATAATTAAGATCTGCACAGAGATTCATTCATTTGAATCTGGTGTGTTAGAACAGCGAGACGTGGAAAACTTTCAGGACAAGGGCCAAGGTGACCTGTGCCTGCATTAATGAGTCATCCTATAAGCTCATCACTCACAGAAGAATAAATAAATATACCATAGAATTGAACTTAGGTGCATAAATTGTAATTACACAAGTTTGCTATAGGAATAAATGGGAATAGAAAATCATACAGCTTTGTTTTTATAGAATATTTACGTCATATTATTCTGATAATATGTTATGAATATTTCATAGCATATATTAAAACAAAACAAATACATACTAAATAAAATATCATTAATACACTAAAACAGTATCATTGAATGTGTCTGTAGAAGTAAAAAGATGTATTTGTAGCAAAAATAAATAAATAAGTGGCATTAATTTTCTTAATGTAATCATGAAATGAAACTCACTTTATGTAAGTTCAGCATCTCCCCTCAGTTCAAAATGACTATAGATTAGATCTTAATGTTTTTAACACGACCGAAATGACTATATTTCATAGAATAACATATAGAATGAAATTTTTACAGTAAATAATTCTAAATATATCATTAAGAAAGAAAAATTTACCTGATTTCTTTCATAAAAATCAAGCATACAACAGAGTTCTTTAGATAAGTATGAAAATTCTTAAATTATAATTATAATTTCCACTTTATGGAAGCATGGCAATAGAATTGATCCTTCTGGAGATGAGAATAAGAAATGACTTAATAATTTAATATAACAATTTAACAGAAAAAAAAACATTTTTCACCTGAATTATGTTAATTCACTAAAGAACATTAATGATAATGAATTCAGACACTGAAAACATGACTGACAGCTTTGTACTCCTCCAATTTAAACTGAAACAGTTTTCATGGTATGATGAAAGTCTGTTGCCATGGGAAAGACAGCACAACAACAGAAATAAACAAAGCACAAGCAAACAATACAGCCACCTGTCTTCTCTGCAACTCAATCAGCTTCTCCATTGAAGAAACTTGAACAGAAGACCGCAGCCTCGGACAACATTTGAGTCCTCTAACTTCTCACAATGATATGATCAAATATTTATCAAACAATTAACTCAGTTTTTCATTTATCAGTGGATCCATCTCAGATTAACTGCGTCACAAATTATTACAAGCTGTTTAGTTTTTGTTATTTTTCTTAGTGAGCTCATTTGTGACATCACCATTATGTCAAGCGTCCTGCGGTTACTGAGGAGGTACAACCAAGAAAAGCACACTGACCATGAAGAAGGTTTGTTTTTCCAACTTAAATCTCTTCATGATAACAACAAAAACAAGCAGAGGAACTGAAAGTATGAAAGTACAGCTTGTTTACATGCTGTTTTGAAATTCTCGTCCACTTTAAACACCAACCAGGGGGCAAAAGTTGCATGTGTTCCTCTTTTAATTCAGTTAAACCCATTTATGTATCAGCATCCAAAGGGAGCAAATGACTTCTGTAGCAGAAGCAGGCAGCGTTACTTTCAGCGAGCACTGACAGTTTATTATAATTGGGTTGCCTCTGTCATGTCCAAGCTTTCACATCCCATCACGAGAACGAGCCAGGAGACAGTTAACACTGGATGCCTGCTGCTTCATCAGGAGCTGTTGGACTGTTGTACACCTTCCTGCTCTTCATAAGGAGGAAGATGTATATAGAGGAGAATACATTAAGGTGCCGCTCATACTCTGTTAGCTATTTTAACCTCATTCATATCAGTGACATTCATACAAAGTAGTAGTGGTAAAAACACAACATAGTAAGAGAAAATACATGGATCAAGCTTGAAATATTCCCAGATATTATTTCCATTCTGAAGACACTGGTGTGAACTTCATTGCATCCATATACAACCAGTCTTTATGTTTACTCCAGCATCTTCTGTTAATCACTGAATAATTGTGTTGGATGGTTTACTTTTTTCTTCTTTATATTCAACTACTGGAATATTTTCATTTAGTAAGGTATAGTCTATACTCAATATCCACAAAAAAGTTAAATGTTAAACTTAATGCCTGAATTAAGAAGAACTGTCAGAAACATCCAGTTTTTAAAATCTAACAACTTTATCTGACCCTTTAACAAAATCTAAAAGAAAAACACAATTTATTTTTCCACATATTTACTATTTATTACAATGAATAGGTCAAAATTGTTATAGTGTAATCTTCTGCTTTCAGGTATTCACCAGAGTACAGGAGACCAGTATTATATGAACAACAAGGTTTTGAGTAAAGTTTCTGTTATGAAGTGATGCAAATGTCTCAGAAAACATAAATAAATCCAGGCTTATGTTGAACTTCTGAACTCACAGACAAGAAGCTGAAAGTTTACCTGCTCTGCAGCTTGGCAGCTGTTGGCAGCTGTTCCAGTTGAACCCACATATCTGTGGATGATTACCTCCATCACAAACCATTTTAAACACTCTGCTCAAAGTATATTATTAGATCTGACAAACTGTCACATTTAATTCTAAGTGAAATTTTATGATTCTTCTGAAGGTATAAATCAAACTAAAACTATTTCAATTAATCCAAAATCAAAGAAACAGACTGTTGTTTTCTGTGCTTTTAATTGCTGAAGCTTTAAAAATATAAATTTTTCATTTATTTGTCACAGTTTGGCAACAAGATTGACATCCATCTTTTCTTCCATCTATCCATCCATCCATGATCTGTACACCATGAAGGGTCGAGGGTATTGGAGCCTATCCCAGGAATCATTGGGCGAGAGGCAAGGTACACCCTGGACAGGTCACCAGTCCATCACAGGGCCAACACACAGAGACAAACAACCAGTCACACACACATTATACCATGGTGATATTTCTATTCAAAGTCAACATAAACTCTTTTATAAAAGGTGAAGCAGATCAATGCCTGAAAGCATAAAAGCCCAGATGTCTGGTTGAACATCAGACTCAGATTTGTCAGCAGAAATAGGATGACAAAGACCGCAATCATGTTATTTTGACACAGATTAGTATTAGTAGTTTTAGCTGTTTCATGAAAAGCTTCACAGAAAAAGGTTAAAAGGGTGTAAAATGGAAAAAAAGGCTAACTTTGTTTGTGAAACATGTTCTGTGCAGTTCTTGTCCTCAAAGAAACGCTCACTTACTGCTAACTGCTAACTAAGATGAGGTCATCACTTACATTTACAGCTTGCTTTTAGTCATTTGTTCCAGAGTTTGTATTATTGTTTTTCCACGTGTGTCTAACAACTTGTACAAGTCTTTAATGCTTTCTAAATTCATTTTCTAACATTTTTTAGACATCATTTGGGTTTCAAACTGTAAAAGGTTTTTCACATTTTTTTGTTTGTTTGTTCTTTTTTGTCTAATCCTTTTTGGCACCTGTCAGCCACCAAAGTATCAGCACTGAGAAGCAAACTATGAGCATGATCCTCATGTCAAAGTTTGTTAAACTTCTAATGGTTTGCTTATTAGCATACTGGCTAAATAGCTGCTGACAGTTTGCTCCTTTTTCCATCTGACAGCAGATTGTGGGGCATACGCTACTGCAGTCTACTGCAACAATCTTAAAAGTGACTGCTGTGATATCACATTTGCAAGGTAGCCTACATCTGGATCTCATTATGAATTTCTGTGTTTTTCTCATTGTAAAAACAAAAAGCAGGAGTCATTTTCTCCTTAGAAATACAAAGCTATCACAGCGTAGCGAGAGAATGCTGGTCATTTCCTCCTGCTTGTGAAAACTTGTATTGAACGTTTAAGAGAAGCTGAAATGCACAAATTTACATAATGAGTAAAATAATGTTACTTCAACTTCTACATTTGTACAGTTATTTCTAACTGACTGTAATGGCATTTTTGAACCCCTTATAGAAATGTGTAATAAGCTGTTCAGAATTAAGCAGAGGTCTGTATCCATCAGTTATATGGTGATATAGGAATGTCACCTTGTTGCTTCAAAGGACCTTTTACGTGCATGTGTGGTTTAAAAGTACTCCAGCTGTGAGTGTGAATAGTTGTTTGTGTCTCTGTGTCAGCTCTGACCTATCAGGATGTAGTTACCCAGCCTCCCCTCAGATAGCAGCTGGGACAGAAGCCAGCTCACTGCAACTTTAAATAAGCAGGTAGGTTGGATAAATAATTGGTCAGATTAGTCAAAGTCATCCTACCGATAGACGCCTTTTAACTACAATAGTATCCTACGTCATAAACATTACTTGTAATTTTATAAAACTTTATTGGCTGTTCTTTGTAAGACAGACAAGTGACTGAATTTAAGCTTAAAGGTTTAAATATGTGTTAAACTTGATTTGTTTCCATAGTAAAAGTAAGACAATTAGAATTGCAAACATGCTTTTAGTGTGGCTAAGCTGTTTAAACTCACATATAACATTTCACGTAATCACTGATATGACAACAGAAGCCCTTGTTATATGAAATGTAAAATACCACCTGTTCTTAGAGCATCCTCATAAAACATATAACAGAAAAAAAGGCAGCTCATTTCAGAAAGCGACAGTAAATTCTTTACTCAAACTCTGGGTTCACTTAACACAGACTCTGAAAAGTGTAACACAAAGTCCACAACACTTTCTTCACACATGCTGGTGCAAAAATAAGCACAGGTAGAAAGTATCCTGCTTTAATTCAGCCAGCAGCTCTGCTCTGACAGGTTGCTGTCTGGGTGAGCTGAGAGATGAAATTAAACCTAAATTGGATCAAGTAATGAGACAAGCTATAAATAGAGGAATGCTCACTCTACTTACAGAATCATGAAATTTTATGTCAGATTTATTAAGCTTTTATAAAACCACATCTTCTAACCATAATAATAACACAGTTCTTCATTACCAAGGCCACTTAGCAACAGAGGATGCAGATAACTGGACCTTTAAGGCAATAATAATAATATAAAGTGAAAACATGGAACAAAAATCCATAATTGAATATGCTATATGAAATTCAAGTATAAATCATCTTTGATAGGCTATAACAAGTCATGCTTGCTGTAGACCAAGGACAGTGTAACACTCTCTAGCTGCAAAGCACATTTTAAAGCCATTGTGACGTCATTCAGCTCCAGGTTCGCTTTTCCTCTCCACCATGCTCCTGAAATGAGCGGCCAGCTCCTGCATCACCGCTGTCCTGCCCAGGTGATCGTTCCTCCTCTTCTCCATGATCATGTCCTCCAAACTCTGAAACTCCAGCACGTGCGAGTGTTTGTCCGACATAAATATTTTCAGCCTGTAGGGTTGTTTACCAATCCGTATCTCCCCACCCATTTTAAACTCCCTCTTCCCAAACCGACACCAGGCTGCGAAACACTCGGAGTTTCTCCAGCTCAGTTCTTGGTCCTTCAAGCCCACCTGCTCCATCGCGTTCTGCACCACCATGTCCGGACCGAGAGCTTTGTATTTGTACAGGTCGTTCACTATCCGGCACCTCCTACCCTGCCCCGCATCAGTCAGAAAGGTGTTTTTCACCTCGGCTCTGTGCAGGTGAACTACCTGGAAGTCTCCTACGTACACAGCCCAGTGCGGGTATTGTCCGGTAGCAACAAACTCCACCAAATCACCGGCTTTGCATTTGTTTAGGAGATTCTCTGGAGAATAAACCTCCAAGTTTGCAGACTTCACGCTCTTTTCGTAGATGCATTCCTCTCTGTTGTAGACGGCGCTCTCCACCTCTTCGCGGTGATCGTACTGCTTTTCTTCCTGATTCGGGTCCCTGTTTGTGACATCCGCCGCACAGCCGTCTTCCAACTCGTCGTCGTCGTTAGAAAATATGTAAGAAACGCCGATCCGAGGACCGTCATCCGTGTCCACGCCGTTTGGGTCCACTGTGGGAACTTCTGCGTAACTTAAATGTGACAACCTATCCACTTGGTTTCCCATAGCAATGCTTACCTGGACGCAGCCAGCCTGTGTAATCTGATGCCGAGGTGCTGTTATCGGTCGCCAGACATCATATAAGCCTTCATCTGGCACGAAACCTAACAAGTCCGAGACGCTTTCATCGATATTTACGCACGCATGTGCTTCTGTTTTCCGTAGGTGTGGATAGCCTCAATTGCTCCATCAACAAGTAGAGTTGAGAGAATAAACTGATCTCAGAGTCAGGTAATCGAACTGCTTCTCAGGTGGATCCGTTCACTGGTTGTTTCCCTGCGTAAAGTTCCAACGAAACAAAGATCCCAAACCTAACCCAGCCTGCTCACAGAGCGCGCGCTGTGCGGCCGATCCAGGTGATATGAGCCGGGTCTGAAGCTCGGCGTAAACCGCGACCTGCTTTCTCAACACGCAGCTTAAAGCGGAAGTAGCTGCGCGTGGTTTGCGTCACTGCTCCTTTAAAATCGCTCCAAAGAGAAATGTTGGGTTGGTTATAACAAGGTAGTGGTTTTAAGTTCAGTCTACCAGTTTACTAGCTGGTTTTGATCCAAGTGAGATACAAACCAATAATTTGTTTTGTTGGCTGTTCATGTTTTAAGGTTGGGTTTTAATTGTTCTTTTGGTTTGTTCATTTGAGTTTAGTTTGCATCCTGTTCTTTCATTTGTGTTTCATGTATTTTATTCACTCTAACTTAAATAAATTAGTAAAAAATACTGTTATAATTAGATTATAAATACTGTTATAATTAGATTAAATAATTTAAAAAATACTGTTAGGTAAAAATGATAAATGCACACAGTGAGGATGATGCATCTGTGTATTTTCATACTGTCTAAACCACCTGTCTGTCTTAGTTTAACTAAACTGCAGCTGCACAGTTATTTGCTCTCTCTTCATCCTCCAGTGGATCATAATTTGCAGTTGGTCATAGCCTGCCTGGATTTACTCTCAGTTATGGGATACTTTCTCACCCATAGACATTATGTCTCCAAATGACAAGCTGCCGGTGTGTCAGTATGAAGACGCCCGTCTTGGAAAAAGGCCCTGACGGAGTTACAGGGTACAGGGGTTGGACATGTTTGACTGGCTAAAGGAAAAACAATGTGTGTGATGGAGAAAGACATATAAAAGCTCTCATTGGGTCATGAGCTTGAGTTTGAGCTGGTTGTTCATTGAAAGATTAACTTCATCTGCAGGTCATCCAGTGCACTAGTTTATGTGGTTTAAAAAAGCCAAATGGCCTCAATTATCACAGGAGACTTAAGAGATTAACAAGTTGCCCTTCAGGCAGCACTCTTTAAGACTACCAGCTGAACTCTGGAAGAGCTGCACAGGCTTATACTGTTATTTCCTTCTCATTTTTCCAAGTCAGACAGGTAAACATTTACACTAAGAGCATCAAAGAGAAAGAAGAAATGCTGGAGAAATGAACTCTGAGCTTTGATTTATAAAAAAAAATACAACTTTTGAGTATATGTAGACACACTGCCGCATAGCTACATCAAAATTTTATGGGAAAATATGGAGCTTGCTGAAAAACAAGGCCTTAGGCATCAAACCTTCCAGCAATAAAATGATGTGGAAAAATCAGCGGTCAAGAAAACTTAAAAGTGTTTGCATTGCTCATGTATGAAAGTGTATGAATGTTCGGAGGTGGTCAGAAAAACTGTTAGGGTAGATTAGCTGCCACATATCTGTCACAACAGTTATAGCTAACTTTATGTATAAGCAGTGAATCAATAATAGATTTTATTGTAAACCATACTGGGTGCCTTGAAAAGTGCTGTATACATCTAATCCATTATTATTATTATTATTATTATTATTATTATTATTAAAAACAATATGCTTTGTAGTGGCCCACATTTGGGACAAAGCTCTGTAACGAGGCAGATTTATGAGAGCAAGAGGAGGCAATCGCCTAAAAGCATCTCACACCACTGAAATAAAAGATTAATCCACCAAAAGATTATAATTATAAACTGAAACTTTGTCCCACATGTCAGAGCACATGTGACCCTTGTAGCGCTCCGCAGCATCACAGACATGAAGGAGACAGACTATCTGAAACCCTGCAGAGTGGAACAACTGAGCCATCCATCGGTTAAAACTCTTTTCCACAGGTGATATTTTAGCACTTAAAGCTGAAGTTAAACAAAATGTGTAATGATCAGAATGTCTGCTGAAGGCAAAGGACTGTCACGGTTTAATATGTCCATTAATTACGTGTCAGTTGTGACTCAGTTGTATCTGATTATAGTCAAAAGGAAAGCAGTTTATAAAGATTCAGATATGATAAAAGTTTAGAGAGTCATTAAATGGGCTAAGTTTCTGTTTCCAATATGATCAATATCAGCAATGACACCAATCAATTAAACCAGGATACATCCTAAGTGAGAGATGGGAACATTAAAAACATGAATGAATGAATGAATGAATGAATGAATGAATGAATGAATGAATGATTTTATTTCGGTAAAATACATAAAAACAATTAAATACAAAACAGAAATGCAAATACAATCACATACAGCCTATCAGCAACCGAAAAAGGAATAGGCTGAAGCCCCCGGGCTTATTTCTGCCTACCCTGTACCAACATGTACAGGGTAGGTACCCTGTAAAACATGCATTGTTAATAATAAGTAGGTTAAACAGATCTATCCTTTATTCCACCTACATGGTCTGTATGAATTTTGGTGATGTCAGATGTTCCGTGATTCAACAACATGTAAAAACCTATAAGTGTGTTTTAAGCAGCTTTACTAATGCAGCCAATTTATCCAATCAGTGATTCTAATCAAAACTAAATATGATGTAACTCCTATAGCAGTGAAACACTGTGAAACTGTACCAGATTATTTATTTGTCACTGCATCCTTTTTTCAAATATAGCAAACAAAGCTATGATCATCTGAGCAAAAGTTTTCCTGAGGACTGTGAAAGCTCAAAAGTTTTTCAGTTTTCATCTCTGCTGAAAGAGATAATCAATAACTGCCTCAACATGAACAAATATCTCCTGCAGCGACTGGAATCAATCTGATCAGAGGTTCCAGATGAGATGTTTATATGGACACGGGATAAAATGATCTGATCAGTTGTGCTTTTACATGATGGACAGATGTTTTACAATCACAACGCTTTCAACACATGATGTATTGATTAGGAAAAGAAAAAGACTTAAACAACACACTGTGTCATCTAACCCCAACATGGATGAAGCATGAGCAGAGACACCTTCAGAATGTGTTTATATATGCTGATTTATTTTCATCAGATTATGGAAAGGTTTAAATATATAAACAACATGTTTAGGCTGCCTGGATGGACTGGCGACCTGTCCAGGGTGTACCCCGCCTTTCGCCCGTAGGCAGCTGGGATAGGCTCCAGCCCC